>WURV02185870.1:0-12817 GCA_011762755.2 Epimenia babai | reverse complement strand
TTTTCTCTCTTTTTTCCCCTCTTTTTTCTTTCTTTTTTTTCAGGTGAGCGTCTTGAGGCCTCTTGGGCCTCTTGTTTCTTGTTTATATTTTATTTATGCAATAGTCAGGTGAACGTCTTGAGGCCCCTTTGGCTCCTTCTTTAAATATGTTTTGTCTCCATAGAATTTATCAATATGAACTTAACTATTGACTTTCTCCAAAATCGAATCAGTTTCTAGTCGTAGTAAATCTATTCCTAGTCCTGCTTCTTAATTTCTTATTCAGTTACTGGTTTCCAGACCCAACCTAGCCAGTGTAAGTTTTTTCAATGAGTTTCATTTTTCAATGAATATTAATGAGCTTTTCTAATATCTAAACTTCCTTAATCCAGTTCCACTTTTCATGAAACGCGGAATGTCACAACTCAAATAAGATCAGTAAAGAATCATTATTTTGATTAAGTTTGACTTTCATTAACCCTGTCTGATACTATTTATGTCCCCTTTCTACATTTACTTATTTTCGATTTCACTTAACTGTACTAGCCTAACTACACTACACTCCGTTACCATGTCAACTCATCTGACACATCTCACACTGTAGCATTAAACACAAACTCACAAGTTACCTTTTGCTTTTCTATTGCTGTAAATTCTTATCCCCCTGTTCTCATGCCATATGATCTACAAGTTAGTTGACTTTTCTACCTTTAATACCCATACTAATATCTTTAATATATAGTGTTTTATGTTTTATCTTAAATTAATTGTCATTATTTCCTTGTTATGTTGTGATTTCTGCTGAGACTGCTGTCTTCATATATAAGTGTACAGTATTTTGGAAGAATTTGTTTTCTCATACTTCAAAAATCCAAGATATGTATGATTTTTTTGAAATTTCAACATGAGAGAATATCATATATTTAGCGTATGTTGTTGTAATGCAGTTGTAGTTGCGATCGTATGTGTGTATGATGGTCATGTCTTGAAAAAGCTGTTGACAAAAAGGTATTAACTAAAAAGACAAACCTGAAGTCCCCATTATCTATAGTTATTGAGAAAAGGTGGTAACTAAAAAGACAGACCTGAAGTCCCCATTATCTATAGGTATTCACAAAAGGTGGTAACTAAAAAGACAGACCTGAAGTCCCAATTATCTACAGGTATTGACTAAAAGTGTTAACTAAAAAGACAAACCTGAAGTCCCCATTATCTATAGGTATTGACAAAAGGTGTTAACTAAAAAGACAAACCTGAAGTCCCCATTATCTATAGGTATTGACAAAAGGTGGTAACTAAAAAGACAAACCTGAAGTCCCCATTATCTATAGTTATTGAACAAAAGGTGGTAACTAGAAAGACACCTGAAGTCCCCATTATCTATAGGTATTGACGAAAGGTGGTAACTAAAAAGACACCTGAAGTCCCCATTATCTATAGGTATTGAACAAAAGGTGGTAACTAAAAAGACACCCGAAGTCCCCCTTATCTATAGGTATTGACAAAAGGTGGTAATTAAAAAGATAAACCTGGAGTCCCCATTATCTATAGGTATTGATAAAAGGTGTTAACTAAAAAGACAAACCTGAAGTCCCCATTATCTATAGGTATTGACATAAGGTGGTAACTAAAAAGACAGACCTGCAGTCACCATTATCTATAGTTGCTGTAGTGGCTGGATCGGTGTATTTTATTCATGCTACAAGCTATGTACTAGTACAATGTATAATTGAAAATTAATCAAAATCTTTCAAAGCTTTATTGTCTCAAACCATTATTGAAACTGCACCCCAAATTCTATTCCATATTATAAAAGACCATTAACACTGTCCATATATGGTAATGATAGTGATGGTGGTGGTAATGACAATAGACCTCACCCATCTACATTGCTGATGTTGAATATTTCTTGTTGATATTACTTATTGCCATGGATATATTTTGTATGTAGGCGTTTTTCTCACAGGCATGGCGTCAGCTCACAAGGCTACAGAATCGGATAATTTTATTTTGCATATCAGCACTGTTTGTTTTTATCTTTTATAAGCTGGTTAGTTCAGCAAATCTGCCTGATAAATCTCAGGTGAGTGTCTGTTGATTAATATATTTTTATGCCAGATTTTTTAAGTTGCAATTAGATAATTCTATTTTTGGACAGGTTTTCTTTGCCATGCAAATTCCTTATTTGAATATTTACATATTGGTCACATGAAATTGTTTCCATGCCCATTATTCGATGTGCATATTGTGACGTCAACAATGTACTGTACAATGTTCTGGCATCAACTCCACTAAATTTCTGATAGGTGATGACTATGCACAGTGAGATTAGGTAATGGAGAGACATGATGGCCATGAGAGACGTTGTCAAAATGAATGGTTAACCCGATCAAAACATGACGGACTTCGCAAGACATAGCCTTTACCAACTTCTTGCCCATAATCCTGACGATGATGATAACACAGAGTTCTCACATCTAAACCCTCTTCAATCTCTTAAAAAAATCCATTTTAAGCTTACCTAACTGGATGCTCCAGTAGACCATTCTAATGTGACTGCGTTTCATCATTCATCAATGTCCCGGTATCAATATTTTCTTAAAAATCATTCCAAATCTTCTAAAAAATCTTTTTGTCTCATAGGTTCGCCATAGGGGACAGGTGGCATAGTGGTTAGAGCGTTTGACTTTGAATTCAGCGGTCCCTGGTTCAAATCCCACTCTAACCAGTATATTAACTGTGGGATTTTTCGGGCTGAAAACGCCCTAAACCCCATTGCCCATGGGGGTCTGGGTGGCCCTTGCAGTGTGGTTCTGTTGGGGCTTTTCCCCTCTGACGTTTGCTGTGCTTCAGATGGTCTATATGTGCTCTCTATGTCACTTACCTCCCCGCTATGTCGTCATCTCATTGTACATAATCATGAACCTATCATACATTTAGGAAGTGTGTGACATATGTAGTTCACATGTCGACATTTGGAACCAGTTGCGTGAATGGAAAAAGGTCAATTGTCTGCCCAGACTTGATGGGTTTTTCACACTAGGTGTTTTTCCCTCACCCCTTATAAGTGAGGCTAATCAGATTGTCGTGTTGACCACATTAATAGTCCAAAGGGCCAAGATTGGCCTATCACAACGATTACTTCGGTAATCAGCCTATGAATACATACATACACACAAACATACATAGGTTCGCCATTCGGTAGGCATTGTCCATGGCTTGCGCTTATTCAGATTTCTTTGGGTGTCATCCAAGTAATGGTAGGTAATTTTTGCTGATATTTGTATTAGTAGCGCACCGGAGCTTATGCCATTTGGTAGATATTGTCCTTTAGTTGTCTTATTTAGATGACATTTGCAAATGCATTTTATTTGGTATTTTTTTTGGAGGAATATTTATTTAATATTCAGATAAGTGTTTCAAGACCTCTCTGGCCTCTTTTTTTCATATTTTGGTAAGCATCGTGGTGCCGCTTTGTAAAAAGGATGTGATATCTGCGATTTTGCATTTTTATTCAGGATTATTTTCTTAAAAGTCTGCAACAAATTGTCTTTATATTCGGCATTTTTCTGATGTTGGCTACAATAAGCTTGTCTGATCGGGTTTTTTGATCAGAAAAATATGGGGTGTTGCGATCTTAAAAAAATATAAGGTATCGCGCCGTCTGAGAAAATTGATGTAAAATCTTTTTGGACATACAATCATAAAAACTTTTTGTCCCTGAGCTTTTCATTTGACAGACATTCTTCTCGCATTGGTCATATTTAGATATGTTTCGGTGTCGCAATTTGAGCAACCAAATATTTTCTAAGTGTGTCTACTGTATATACCACCTTATTAGTCATTTAGTCATATAAGTTGAGGTCAATTTTCAGGCCTAAAATATATAATTTCGATAAACATATGCATGTACGTACACATGCCCACATACAAGCAAAAACACACATATACATTATACATACACACTAATACATCCATTCCCATATGACCTCTCACATTCTCTTTCACACATCGCATCTGCACGTACACACATTTTGTTACATACATATTCTCTTACGCATACATATAGGCACATACATACTCAGACATACGCAGTCACATACATACACTCTCACACCTCCTCTCATGTATATACCGCATACCTTCTGTCATACACAATTTACACATATACACACATAGTCTTACACACTACACTCGCCCTAACACACAATTTCACACATATATTGTCACACACGCATACACAAATACAAACATTGTCATATATACACACTCTAACATACTGTTCCTTTAAATACCTGACTAAGGTCTGAATGAGAGGATCAGAGTGGGGTTTATGCCAGCGCATTTATTTGCAGATTTTTGTCATGCACGCTTTTATGGAGAGTTTTGCCAGGAATAGTCAGTGAATGAGTTGCCACTTTATTCTCCATATACCATTGTTTCCTGTGCATTCTGCCAATAACATCCTTCACTCAACCCACCTCTAGTTCTATCCACTATATGCTTCCTATACATTATAGTTTTGTTCCGATATGGTCGAGTTCATTTACTAAGGTGTGCATGCACCAGCGCTATCTTATTGCATGTGCAGATCTAATATATAAAAGTGCGTGTCATATTCTAAATTAGTAAAAAGTGTAACTTTATTTGTCATTTGCACAATTTTCATAGCAATGGCATTTTACTACCATCATTGTCAAAAATATTTCACATCACAGCTAAGTCGGATTATTTACATAATATATTTCGATAATAACTAAAAAAGTGTAGAGAAATGCACAGGAAAAAACCTACTGATGTTAACATTTTCTAGAACCACATTGGCTATCCTAATAACCATCACATAAAAAAGTGTAATTACCTTAAATTGTCGAGTTCAAATGTTTTTCATGCAGGTAGAAGAAGTTGTACTTCCTCCCATAGCTCTTTCAGAAGAGTCAATCATTAATAAAAACATAGCAGCAACTAAGGTGGATGGACCTATTAAATATGAGGCAAACCAGCAGGTTCCTTACAATCTACAGGTGAAATGGTAAATATGTAAAAATTCAGTATATTTTTCAGAGTTTCATGCTTGTACACTATCTGTATAATCTACCGTATATGATGTTTAGTCACTTTTTTCTCACTTGGTACTTTTGAAGTATTCTGCTTTTATATAAGCATATAAAAATAAAAAGGTCGAGGAAAGTGAAATATGGAGAGCATTATTGCATAGGTTGATTTATTACATGCCTGATACATTCAACATTTTTATTATCTCACCGGAGCTTACGCGCGGTGAGCTTTTCTGATCGGGCTTTGTCTGTCATCCTTTCAGCCATCCTTCCGATGTTAACATTTTCTAAAAAATTTTTCTCAAGTCTATCATGTTTATACAGATATCTGTGTATATTGCTGGTATGATATACTGACTTTAAATAGCAGTGGTTCTCTGAAAACGGTGTTGAATATCTCAATGCACAGGAGAAAGTTTGCCCCTGTAGCCCAGTTGGTATTGCACAAGACCGGTTATCTGGAGGTTTTCTTCTGTGCATTTCCCTCTCTTTCTGAGTTGTGTGATATTCAAATAGACTTTGCAGTGTGTGATTTTTGAGGACATCATTTTAATACGCTGATTGACTATTTGCTTATTAGCTCACCTGACCTTATGCTCAGTGAGCTTTTCTGATCGGAGTTTGTCCGTGGTTCGTCTGTCCATCCATCCATCCATCATTCCATCCGATGTTAACAATTTCTTAAAGAATCTCTCATGAACCCCTCATCGCACAGGTCTGCCATTTGGCAGATATTGTCCTAGGGTTGGTCTCTTCTAGATTTGTTCATGGTATCTTCATCGCAGCTGGGAAAAGTGAACTATGCCAATATTCATATTTTTTCTTAAATAATCTTCATCTCAAGAACCGCTTATCGCAGAGGTTTGCCATTTGGCAGATATTGTCTTAAGGATGGTCTCTTCTAGATTTGTCCATGGTATCGGCATTGCAGCTAGGCGAAGTAACTTCTGCCGATGTTCATATTTTCTCTTAAAAATATTCTCTTATCAAGAACCGCTTATCGCAAAGGTCTGTAATTAGGCAGATATTGTCCTTGGGTTGGTTTCCTCTAGATTTGTTCACGGTACCATCATCGAAGCTAGGGGAGGTTCTTTCAATGTTGGTATTTTAATCTGCTGGTATTTTTAGCCCACCTGGGCTTATGCTCGGTGAGCTTTTCTGATTGGAGTTTGTCCATCGTTCGTCCGTCCATCCGTCCATCCATCTGTCCGATGTTAACATTTTCTTAGAAAATCTTCTCAAAAACCGCTTATCGCAGGGGTCTGCCATTTGGCAGATATTGTTGTAGGGATAGTCTCTTTTAGATTTGTTCACGGTATCGTCATTGCAGCTAGGGGAGGTAACGTCTGCCGATGTTTGTATTTTTTCTTAAAAAATCTTTTTCTCAAGTATCGCTTATCGCAGAGGTCTGCTATTTGGCAAATATTGTCCCCGGCTTGGTCTCTTTTAGATTTGTTCACGGTATCGTCATCGCAGCTAGGGGAGGTAACGTCTGCCGATGTTCGTATTTTTTCTTAAAAAATCTTTTTCTCAAGAAGCGCTTCTGGCAGAGGTCTGTTATTTGGCAGATATTGTCCTTGAGGTGGTTTCTTCTACATTTGTTCATGGTGTCGTCATTGTAGCTAAGGGAAGTAACTTTTGCCAATGTTCGTATTTTTTCTTAGAAAATTTCAAACAGTCTAAAGAACGGCTTATCCCAGGGGTCTGCCATTTGGCAGAGTATCGCAATGAGTAAACCACATCTGAGAGCCTTTCTTGGCTAATACTTGCGGTATATAAATGTTGTACTTTACCTTTTTTTATTGTCGAGTATCTTGTCTTGTAGTTTAATAATAGGTATAGTCGGGTCTCCTTGGTCTCTTGTCTTGTTTCAGTATCATAATGGGTATTGTTGGGTCTCTTTGGCCTCTTGTCTTGTTTCAGTATTGTAATGGGTATTATCAGGTCTCTTTGGCCTCTTGTCTTGTTTTAGTGTCATAATGTGTATTGTCGGGTCTCTTTGCCCTCTTGTCTTGTTTCAGTATCGTAATGGGTATTGACGGGTCTCTTTAGTCTCTTGTCTTGTTTTAGTGTCGTAATGTGTATTGTCGGGTCTCTTTGGCCTCTTGTCTTGTTCAGGTATCGTAATGGGTACTGTAGTGTCTCTGTGGCCTCTTGTCTTGTTTTAGTATTGTATGGGTATTGTCGGGTCTCTTTTGCCTCTTCTTTATATCTTTAAACTTTTTTCATCTCTTTTCTCTCTTTTTCTCAGGTGAGCGTCTTGAGGCCTCTTGGCCATCTTGTTGTAATATCTCTATGAGTGTTTGAGGCACATTTGGCATTATGTTTTAATATCCAAATAACTGTTATCCACCCTGTATGGCCTTTGGTTTTAATATCCTAGTGTTTCGAGCCTTTCGAGGCCTTTTTGGTCTTCTGTTTTATTTTAGGCTGAGGAGAAAGGAGTTATTAAATTTCCACACCAACAAGCATTGCTTAAATTTGAAGGTAATTTAAGTATGTTATATCACTGGATAAGCAATCCAATTGTCTAGACCATGAAATGTAGCTTACTAGATAAATACAAAGAGTGACGTTAAACCCTTGTAACCTATATTGTTGCCAGTCAACATTATATAAATAAATATTGGTATGTAACTCTCCGTGGCCTCATTGCCCAATACGGAGTACCTACTAATCACTTGTAACTACAAACCACAAAGTAGGTTTTATTAGCGTATGAAAGCTGGCGTTAACAGGAATGTCAATGAGTCCTTAATGTGTTGTACACTTAAATATTACTGACACAGCATGCCATGAGTAAGTAATAATAATGATAATAATAAAGTTCCATTTTTTATGCCTTATCACTAAATTGTCTCTGAGGCCCAATTTTACATTGCTGAAAAATAAGTATAAAATATACAGTGAACAGTAGACAAAAGAGTTTAAAACAAATGGGTTTTAAGTAAACGTTTGAAGGAGTTGAGTGTGTTGGCATTTTGAATGGTTTCTGGTAACATTTTCCATAATGTTGGAGCGGCTTTAGAAAAAGAGCGATCTCTCATAGTCATCAGCTTTGTGCGGAGGTCGGTGATGAGATTTTTGTTGGCTGATCGAATATCTGTAAGACCAGGCGTGTGTAGCGTAACAAGGTCACAGAGGTACGATGGAGCCATATGATGCATACATTTATATGTTATAACAAGAAGTTTGATAATGGTGTATTTGAAGCCAATGTAGCTGTTTAAGGATCGGGGTAATTGAGTCATTTTTCCTAATTTTGAAGATTTGTCTGGCTTGCAGCATTTTGGACAAGTTGAAGACATTTCATAAGCTGAGCAGAAACCTGATTGAGGAGAGCATTATTGTTATCCAGACATCCATAAGGAACCGCAGTGCCAAAAATACCCATTGTGATCCATTAGCAAGTTTTAATTTATTATCTTGAATGTCCCTACATCACATAGCTTCATTATTTCATCATTTCATTAGTACATTATTTGCTGACTTTTTATTATATTTGTGGATTTATGCGATACACATGTGGGTATTGTAACTCATTCATGTTAGTACAATAGAACTGTTTTTAACTGCATGTCAATGATGAACAATAGATGTACATGGACTTCTAGCGTCCATGATTGCCCATAGAGTGAGCATGGTCTAACTGCATGCAAACTGCCGTGATCCACCTTAATGACATCACGGCTCTAGTATGGGACTAACTTCAAGCTTTTCTTGCCTGCTGCAGTTGGGCAATGCTATGTGTATACTGGTGGGTAGTATTACGTTGTTGTAAACTATAGAGTATGATGCAATTGGTGTCGTTTGTAGGCCCAACTAATGCACGGCAAACAGCAGTGGTGAATGCTTTTACTCATGCCTGGAGTGCATACAAACATTATGCATGGGGGCATGACGAATTAAAGCCACTGTCTCGTCAGTATAACGATTGGTTTCACCTTGGACTGATGATTGTGGATTCACTCGACACCATGCTTATTATGGGCCTCAAAGAAGGTCAGGATATCATTTTATTTCTGTTAAACTAGACAGTTAATTCAATTATATTCTTTCAATTCTTCATGTTTATTCATGTTGATACATGCCAGTGTCTAGTAGAATGTATGTCAAAAATTTGGAATTAATATATATATTATATATATTGATTTCAATTTTTTTACACACACACGCACACAGGCACATATATATATATGAATTAGTAGATAAGTAATACATTAATTTGAATCACCATTGATAAGCCGAGTTTCTAGCACCTAAGTTTACTCACTGTTTTTTAATTACCAAATACTTTTTCGTGCCTTTTAGTAATTGGTAGCATGTCCACTGTAATGTGGCCATAATACTGCACTTTGTTATTGCCAGGTATGGTGTAGTAAAGCTTTCCCTTTCCATGTACAGCTTTTTAGTGTTCCTGAGCTTCTGGTTGCTTAGATTTACTGATTGGATGACATCTGTCATCCATCCAACCATCTGTCTGTCAGGCGTTAATAGTTTTAGCCCACCTGAGCTCAGGTCGGTGAGCTTTTCTAATCGGACTTCGTCATCCGTCCGATGTTAGCATTTTCTTAAAAAATCTTCTCAACAAGGATTTTTAATAGAGCTTTGCCATTTGGCAGATATTCTTCTAGGGTTGGTGTCTTTGAGATTTGTTAACCTTATCATCATCTGACCATAGGGAAGTAATTTTTGGCAATCTTGTGTTATTAATTAAAGAATAATCTTCTTTTCAGGAACTGCTTTTGGCAGAGAACTGCAATTTGGCAGAGCTCTGCAATTTAGCAGATATTATCCTTGGGTCAGTCTCTATTAGATTTAAGCATATCATCATTCCAAGTGGAGGTAATTCATTGCCGATGTATGTATTTTTTCCTGAAAAAAATTCACTTCTCAAAAACTGCTTGGATCAAAGCTTCGTGTTTTGGCAGATATGTGATGCACCATTCTGAAATCAGACGCTTCTTGGCATTTACTTTACAAGTAAAATTGAAAAATACGTTAAAAATACAAATTTTGTCGATTGTGGGTTTTTTGCACCAAACCTAGAAAAATATCTTAGGTACCAGGGGACTTGAGTTTTAGATATGAACCAAGCATTCATTCACTTAGTGGCGAGTGGAACATTGCATTGTGTGATATTATGCTATTCTTAACTGGAGTTATCTTTGAAGGCCATTTTGTCGAAAAGTGCTTTTTACAGCAACGATCGTTAAAACACATAAACATACATATCTCAAAAAATTTTCCACCGATTTTGACAATTTTACCAAAATGATTGGCACAAAATTCTGTTTTAAAATAAAAAAAAAACGCAAAACCTACTAATGACTGATTTTGGGTGGTGTGTCACATATTGATTGTTCTTGTGTTGGTCTCATTCAGATTGGGTTGGGGTATCATCATCCGATTTTTGTATTTTTACTGAAAAAATTTCAACAACTGCTTGGTAGAGAGCTTTGCCATTTGGCAGGTAGTGTCTTTGGGCTGGTCTTATTTAGATTTGTTCAGAGTTGCATCATTCGAGCAATAATTTTCTTTGTAATTTTACCTAAATTATCTTATGCTCAAGATTTGCTTGTTGTCCTAAATGTTTTACATAACATCTATCGCTTCATCTTGACATCAGTTATTCCGTGATTTTATTTGATTTCAGTAAATGCTGTTGATAGTGACAGTTTATCTTCTCTAATTACCATAATTAGGCTATCTTTGTACTGTGTACACTGTGTATACTGTGTATACAGTATAAATTGTCAATTCATAGCCTGTGTTCTAAAAGTGGGAGTAGAGTATTTACAGTAGTGTGGTGTGCACACAGCAGGCATCATTCAAATGTAAAGCTTTCACTCCACACTCCAGTAGACATCCGTCTGAATGACATCTACTAGCATCAACTTATACACATAACCAGCCTAGTTCACTTCATGCAAGAACCCCATAAATGTAAAATATTGCAGTAAGATACTTGTTCCTCTATTATAAATCAATTAAGTTATCACAGTATGAGATTGTGGGAAAGGAAGTTTCAGTTGAAAAAATTTTGTAGATTATTACATTGGGGATACTTACCTTATAACTTATACAAAGATTTTGTAAGGAGTTTAATTAGCAGACATGAATGATCAATAAATTGAATCAACAGTGTTTATGCTACAACTGGACACATTCAGTGAATGAATTTTGATATTATTTAGGAATTGTTTTTGAATTGTAATTGTAACTGAAATTATCCAATCCTGTTAATACAGCTACTGAAATTGTATAATTGACTTTATACATCTATATGTCTGCGTATCATGATGAGCAATGATGTTAGCTAATCATTGAAACTTCATTATAAGATGATTTCTGTGTGCTATTTGCCAATACCATTCTACTTTTAGCTTGGTGAGCTTTTCTGATCGGAGTTTGTCCGCTGTCTGTCCGTCCATTCATCCATCCATCTATCCATCCGATGTTAATATTTTTTTCTCTTAACAATATTCTCAAGAACCGCTTATCACAGAGATCTGCAATTCGGCTCAAGAACCGCTTATCACAGAGGCCTGCCATTTGGCAGATATTGTCCTAGGTTTGGTCTCTTTTAGATTTTTTCATGGTTTTGTCATCACACCTAGGGTAAGTAATATCTGCAAATATTCGAATTTTTTTTTTAAATCTTCTCAGGAACCATTTATCGCAAAGGTCTGCCATTTGGCAGATATTATCTCAGGTTTGGTCTCTTCTAGATTCGTTCATGGTATCGTCATCGCAGCTAGGGGAAGTAACTTCTGCCTATGTTCATATTTTTTCTTAAAAAATCTTCTTAAGAACTGCTGATCGCAGAGGTCTGCCATTTAGCAGATATTGTCCTAGGGTTGGTCTCTTTTAGATTTGTTCTTGGTATCGTCATCGCAGCTAGAAGTAACTTTTGCCATTGTTCGTATTTTTCTTAAAAAATCTTCTTGAGAACCGCTTATCGCAGAGGTCTGCTCTTTGGCAGATATTGTCCTTGAGTTGGTCTTTAATAAATTTGTTCTTAGTATTGCCATCGCAGCTAAGGGAGTTAACTTCTACCAATGTTTGTATTTTTTATTAAAAAAATTTTTTTTTAAGAACCGGTTATTGCAGGGGTCTGCCATTTGGCAGATATTGTCTCTGTAGGTCCCATCCAGAATTGTTTAGGGCATCTCTGTCCAGGCAATTAAATGTGTTTTTCCATAAATCTGTATTTTCTTGTTTCAGTATTGTAATGGGTATTGTCAGGTGACTTGGACCTCTTGTTTTTGATCTTAGGCTATCTCCTTGTTGTCTATTCATTCTAATATCAAGATGGCCTCCTTGGCCTCTTGTTCTGTCTTTTTCTCTATTTTTCAGGTGAGCGTCATGAGGCTTCTTGGGATTCTTGTTTTATTTGAGTCAGTGTTGTTGATAGTGACAGTTGATCGCCTATTACCATAAATAAGCTAGCTATCTTTGAACTGAGTATCAGTATACAGTGTAATTTGTCAAATCATAGCCTGTATTATAAAAGTAGTAGTACATATAGTATAATGTTACATGTACAGTAATGTGTCTGCACAGAGCGGGTAACATTAAATGTGAAGTATCATTCCACACTCTAGTAGACATCCCACTGAGTCATCTCTACTATCATCAATTTGATACACTGCCTAGTTTACTTCATGCAAGAGCCTCATAAATGTTTAATTAAGTAGTAGGATTTTATTTATTTATTTATGGGCTGATCAGAGATCGTTGTGTAGGCCTTAGAAGGCCCTTTACAAGGCTAGCCCAGA
>WURV02185859.1:0-12820 GCA_011762755.2 Epimenia babai | reverse complement strand
CACACACACAGACACACACACAGACACACACACAGACACACACACAGACACACACACAGACACACACACAGACACACACACAGACACACCTAAACCAAGACACACCCACACGCCCACCCACACACACGCGCGCACGCACATGCATATATATATACTTAGGGAGAAGTAACATTTAAGATCACAAGTACCATGACTGGACAGGATAAATGTTGTCAGAATTTGCATTCGCCCAAGTCAGTTTTGCGGTTACCATAAAAAACTCAACTCGGGTCGTTATTCTCACACCATATTCATTCTAGGGTGCGTATTAACGACTATGGCTCGCAGAAAAATATCGATAGGACAAAGATGGCGAATAATTGGAATGAACGACCCTGGCATGTCTAACCGTGCGACTAGTCGTGAGTTGGGCTATGATCGCCGTGTTATCTTATAGACTGATCACCAAGTATAGACAGACTGGTGACGTAAAAGATCGTGCAGGGTCCAAGAGACCCAAGAAAACGAACGAACGCGATGACAGTCGCCCCGGAAGGCTCGTTCGAAGACATCGCTTTGCGGGTTGTAAAGCCTTATACTCCATGTGGCGGATACACGGTCCGTTCTCTGTAACTGTACGCAATCGGCTGTGGAATCCTGTACAAAGAATTCAATCAAAGCGTTTAAAAAAACGGGCTAGAAGGGAGTGGGGTATGCACTGGCAACACTGGAACCTGCGGACATGGAGAAAGGTGCATTTCACAGAGGAGAGTGGTTTCTCCTGCATGCAAACGACCGTAGACTTCGCGCTTTGGAGGCAGCGTGGAGCAGATTTTTCACAAAAAACATCAGCGAAAAGGTTCCGTTTGTCAGAGGGTTCATTTTAATCCGGGTTGCATGTCTTATCGCGGTAGGTGAATCGTTCAGACAATTCGAGGAACACTGGCCAAAAATATCGCAACGAAATCCTCGAAAAAATAGTAGTGCCACATTTAGATGACCATGTGCTTGATTCACGTCCAGTTTTTATGGATGACGACGCAAGACCCCACAGATCTCGTGCAGTTATCGACTTTAGGCGGTACAACACCATCATCGCCAACCATGGCCAGCAAGAAGTCCCGATCTCAATCCCATTGAGCACATCTGGGAGATGATTGGTCCAAAATTCAAACGGGGAGAAATTCACCAGAAAAAGATCTCTACGAATTAGAGGCGGCACTACACGAGGAATGGCGTAGCGTACCCGTGACAGAGATTCAGCGGCTTATCTCCGGGACGAGAAGAAGGGTTCTTGCCATCCGGAATGCACGTGGTGGTTGCACGAGATACTGACATTAATGGACATTTTCATGAACATTGGGTCCTTTTACATAGGTACAATAAACAATCAAAATGCACAACGAAGCACAGAAATATCTAGATGCTAATGATATTACTAAAACGTGACATTTACGCAATAGGTACCGTGAAATACTTTTTTCAATATATATGTCGGAGCATAGCAAAATGTATTTTTGATATAACATGCACAGAAAATAGAAAGAGAGAGGGGGAGACGGAGTTAGGGCGGAGGAAAGGAGGGAGGGGAGAGAGACAGAGGGTGAAGGGGGAAGACAGATAGCATGGACGAAGATATACATCTGTGAAGACACAAAAACACACACATAACATATATACAGAAACACAATACACAATACTCAAGTGTATACACCCACCAAGAATGTGATGCCCGCCAGGCTATAGTGAACCAGCATATTTATATTTTAACGAACCTCCTTTCGATATCCGTGGACTAAACAATCAACGTCCATTAATCGATTCGTCCCCATACGTGTACGTCCTACAGATTGAAATTAGGGATTATTAATCTTAGGTTCCACGAGGATTAATCAATGGCCATGTCGTCCCATTCTTTATTGGTCCAATGTCCTAGTCGGTCGCCGCTAGCATTGATGCGATTGATGTCGTATATAAATGCCCTTTGCAAAACCACACTAATACATGGATCGTTTATGGCCGAACGAAATTGGGTACGGTCTTTCCAGACGGTCTCAGCACCGGCGTTCGATAAGTAATTACAACACGTGTACGTGTGAAAGACGCGATAATTATTGTCCGCCGTATCTAAAACCGAGATTTACTGGACGAACTCAAGTGCGTATTTGTGCGTTCCATGGGTGGATTTATGATAGAATCACACACGCTTACACATAAAATATACATAAATAAATTTAGGTTCGTCAAGGTAACTATGAACGTGTCGTTCAAATGAAATATTTACATTTCGCTGAGAAACACGTCAGTGTAGCAGGTGAATAAGTGTTCAAGGATAAATAATGGGAAATTTCTAAAGTCCAGTTGCAGAGTATTTCAGCGGGTCGTCAATAATTATATTTTTTCTAACAGATACGCGATTAATCGCCAGGTATGCAGTAATATTAATACTGCTGTCGTCCATGTTTAATGCAAAAGTCAATTAAAAAAGACGATGATCATAAAATTATAATCGAGACGTTCTCAATTGCTTCAAGATAACAGTGGTATTGATAATGTCGTGGTTTTGGGACGTCAAAATTTGCGTTTCAGAGAGTCGGGTATGTTATTTCAGATAGTTTAACATAATTAGGGGAAGCAGTAAGTTGAGCGGTAGAAACACCAGACTGGTAACCACCAGCCGACTTTTCTGCGGTGATCCTCAGCAAGTCATTAATCCCCGATTGCTGGAGTAAACCCGTCTCCAAAATGGGTAGATGCTCGATACTCTCCCCGGCGGGGTAATATGTGAGTATCGAAGGTATTGTATATGCGCTGAATAGCTGCCAATAACGCTTCATTGTGAACCGCATTTGAGAGCCTTTATTGGCTGATACTCGCGGTCTATAAATGTTGTAGTTTACCTTTCAATTGAACGTGTATGTGGAGGTTGGTTGGGGACGTTTCGATATCATTGGACCCGTAATCGTCGTTGTTGTGTCAGTTATTGCTAATATTCGTGGATGTTTCTCAAACGTTCGTTTTTATACGATTCGCGAAAGGCCGTCAAACGAAGTTACACGCTATCAACACAGCCCGCCTTTTACCGGAAACGTCCCACTACGTGACTTACGAGGGCTCGCAAACACAGCCCGCCTGCCACGAAACTGTCACGTGGGTCGTCATGAACAAACCAATCTACATCTCTACTAAACAGGTCTGCTTGTTGCGTTATGTAGGTTTTATAACAGTCGGCGCTATAATTCGTTTGTAGACCACCAGACTTAGTTACCTGGAAGTCGTGGGTGCGAGTCCCATCAGAGGTACATATTTTTTCTGTGCTTTTTCAGTAAAAGTTGTTTCAGTTATTAAGAGACCCACAATGTCCACCCCTCATTAAAATTGAGTTAATACAGAAAACACTGCAAAAATAGTCAATCAATTGATACAGTTTATCCTGCTTGTTACAGATATCCGTGTATATCCTTGGCCCGATATAGGGACTTAAAATATCAGTGTTTCTCAAAAAAGCGGTATAAAATACCTAAATACTCAAACGATAGTCTGTCACGGTAGAGCAGTTCGTAGAGTGCCAGATCGGTTACCAGGAGGTCGTGGGTTCGAATCCCATCGGAGGTGGACGTTTTTCGGAGAATTTCTCTCAAATTATTCAGAGACCACATTAGTTACTGTATCCAAATTAACATTGAGTCAACGCATATTGAGTCTTATAGATCAAGCCAAGCCAAGTATCGCAGATAAGTAAGTCACAGCAAGTCGTCGTTTTCACATTATCACGTGCGGAAAGCCATTACCTTCATTAGCCAATAAAATAAAATTATATATGTCCCTATGCCTCCAACATCAACCGTGGGGGATAAAATCAAGCATCTACCCATTTTATAGACGGTTTTATTCCAGCCATCGGCGATGAATGGCTTGCTTTGGATATTTGTTCTACTTTCCACCATATAATTCAACATTGTTATCCATTTCATGCTCACTGTAAATGTACATGGTTGTATCTAACGTTAATGTGTATTGCATGTATACGGTTAGATGTTAATTTTATATAATTTAAGTAATTACCTCATAGTCTTAGACCATTAGGCTATTGTTTCATGTAAAGTGTGTTTGACAGTTCTGCTAATAAGTGTACTATAAATAAATAAATTTCATTTCATTTGCTGAGTATCATCACAGGAAAGTCGACCGGCGGGCGCTTTCAAATCTGTGACCTTTTGTTTACCAGTCGATTATGTCCCTGGTCGTTTTTTTGCTAACACCTTAACAGCCATCTCTGTGTTTAAAGCCGACAATCGTTCCATGCATTATTTGCGGTTTTATCGATATACCATCTAGGCGAAAGAAGATGCGGAATTTTCCGATAATATTCATAAATCTTTTACCATCGCAAGTACCGCACCTGTATTTACCTTCGACATTAAATCATTGATAGCTCATTTTTTTCATTCGAGCTGGTAAAACGACTCGACATTCGACGCGACACTAAAAGCCGTTCACGAGGCGAAAGATAACTCGAGTATTCTGCCGATATCAATTATAATGTACCCATATTTCATCACCGATAAAACGATTTATCACCTGCTACTGCCATTAAAAAATACGCAAAAACAAGAAAAAGCGGTAATCGATAACTGCGCCAGTGATAGTTAGAAAAGCGCTTTTATCAAAAAAAGTTACGACTTTGAATTCACACGAATCAGATACAGTATATACTGGCGTATAAGTCGACCCTGTATATATACTTTAATATAAATATATGGAAAAGGTTTTTTTTGTGTTTAGATCTTGAGAAAGATTTGTATGGAAGTCACATTGCTAAATTTCAGAAGAATATATTAGGCAATATTGCAAATGCGAGTAACATTATTTTACGACGGTTAAAAAAGGAGCGCTAAACCCCACCTTTCCCGTTTCAGCCATTTTAATTGAGTAGTTGGTAGAACACCGGACCGTTTATCTCTTATAGACCGTTTACACCCGCATATTTATTATATCTGACATAAATATTTGTTGAAAGCCGTTAACACCGGTATATATCTGACATAAATATCTGTTACACCCTTTGGTAACAAATTTCACCGATTTAACGTCGAAAACGAGTGTTTCACGGAATACAGCGTGCTCTATTCCGTGAAATAAATGTCACGGATTGGCCAATGAAATGCTCCCCTGTATTTCCCTTTTGAACTTCGCAAAATGGCTGCCTAAGCAAAATCCAGAAAGCGTACACATGCCGAAACGGAAATTTTATTTTTTTTAAATACCCTCTGTTGTGGGATATAAACACCCACACCGCAACAAGAGTTTTATGAAACTTGTTGCATGGCAAGAAATTGCCCAGCGAATGTCATCGGAATCTGACGGACAGTATGCCGCCATTTTGGAAACTATGTCACGTGACGAAATTCGCAGCGCAGATATTTTGCCGCGTGTATGTACATTAACATGTACTGAAATTTATGTCAGACATAAATATCTGGGTGTAAACGGCCTATAAACGCGCACTCGACTGTCGTATATATTTTTCTCTCTAACAATTTTAACAATTCCGTATTCAGTTGAATATGATACGAAGTATTAACCACGGGTCGGGAGAATCGACGCAGATTATAATGGAGAGAAACGTACGTCCCCTCCAGCATCTCAACGGTCGCTCGGTGCGGACAAACATTCATTTGGTGAGTCACGACCATATCCACGCGGTTATTCACTTTTCGTTTTTATATTAGCATATATACTGCGTACACTTTTCTGAATTATTCTCTGCGCATATTAAACCGCCTAGCCCGATGGCAGGATTTATCGGTTAGTAATCATTCAATTATTGTAGAAAACTACGATGTTTTAGGTATAGGCTTAAGTCACGGCGATGTTTAGAAAATGCTTGGACGCGAGATTTTTACGGTTTGCCGTGCACGTGTTATAATGATTCGGTTAATGTACATACGAAATACAACCCTTGAAAACATGACACGTAGCAAGAACGCACGTTGACACATTCGTGCGTTCCATTAACGACCCTCTTTGTAAAATGTCATTCTGCGTTAGAAATCGCGTAGAGACAATGACGTAATCTGATGAATACGTTGCTTTTGTTTATTCTGTAATAGAATTCGTCAGACAATCGGTAACACAGGAATTTATCATTTATTGCAGACGAAAGAGTGCAAGCACAAAGCCTCTATGTTTTATCAAGGTTTGTATACCAGGTCAGAGCTTATCGCCGTAACGGTGATAACAATATCTTTATACACTGCGAAATATATTATAGCCGATAAGCGGAGGGAGGTAGTTAAGCGATGAGAACGCGATGAGAAAGGTCGCAAACGCCGACTTTAGTGATGAGCACCAGATCGGTAACCTGGAGGTCGTTGGTTTGAGTCTTATCAGGTGTATAGGGCTTGCTGCGCATTTCTTAGCAATTATTAGCATCGTGAATATGTGTTGCAAAAGCTATAAATAGCTAAATACACCGGAAGTCAGATTTTGTAGCCGGGTTGCTCGAGCACCAGTCTTTGGACGGCGTGGGTTTTAGCCGAACGCAATGCATAATTTTTCCATTATATCGATTAGCCGACATTTGAAAACATCAAAATCGAAATGTTTCAGGATACGGTAGTTCGCGGTCGTTGCTATAGTGTGCAGTGCCCGCTGCTGCTACTAGATACTATGACTTAATACTGTAATGATAACGATAAAACAATTTGAAATTGGAGGTTTTCAATCTCTTGAAAAAATCGACTCATTTATGTAAAGAGTAGGTCATAGAAGAACGATGTTTCATCAGCTAACTGATACCACTCAGTATATACAGTATTATAGAAACATTTTATATTACAGTACCGAAAAGCCCTTTTCTGTATACGAGGTATTGAACATTCGCCGGATGCGATGTAAAGGGTATAGAACTTAGCGACGATCAATATGGCGTCTCTCGTGAAGAATGGCGCCATTGACAATGATTGTTGCAATGCGATTAATTCGTCTGTATTTAATCGGTTACCAAAGATCTAGTCAGTCTACGGCATGGAACGGTGTTTGTTTCAGTCAACCGTCTTTACAAGCAATGACCCGAACCGCCTTTACTAGTCTGTAAATATGTACCACAGAACGACGAGTGTCTAACCATTGTCGATGTAACCAAATCACTCATCCGGCCGCCAGCCGCCAACACCACTGTGTGAGTGTAGCGATGTGGCCTCATGTACTTTGCTGTTACATGTACACAGCGAGTTTTATACAGAGTCCTTCTGTTCTCCGTATTTTTTAATGACGATATGCTGTACAGGTTTAGTCGTGTTTAGTGCTTATTTCATAAAAGAGACAACACTAGAAACAATGCAGAAATAACGTAACATATACACGCACCATCACGCAAACACACACACACACTTTCTCTCTCTCCCCTTTCCCCCCTTTCTCCCTCCCCCTTCTCTCTTTCTCTCTCTCTCCCTCTGTCTCTCTCCCTCTCTCTCTCCCCTCTCTCTCTCACACACACTCACCATCGCATACAGACACGCGTGCACATTTTCGTGTCGGAAGCTCATTACTTTTTAGCGTTTATTTATATAATGTGTGTGTGTGTGTGTTATCTTCTGACTGACGTCTCTTAGGCCATATATCTTTAACACATTTAATGTTAAGAAAAGAAGTTTTAGACGGTTTCCAATAAGGTCAGTCAATACTATTATACCTAAGAATATTCAGTAAATTCAACAATTACTTGTCACGTGTTACTATTAATGAAACATGGCTAAGGAGTTGCTCTATTAACGTTGTATACATTCGAGGTGGTCTTTCCCTCTCTATTCTCGCACTTCTCTCTCTGTCCCTTCCACATCTGTTACCGCTTCTCTCCCTTCTACATCTTTGTACACAAGTATACAGTATCTACACCAGCCGATATACCTTCATGATTTTTCACGTACTGTGTGTTTTACAATTCCAGTTCTGGCGAGCCACACAAAGTAAGTCGGTGCTAAATTTACCAGAAGAAGCTGAACGCTGTCGACAGAGCTGCTGTTGTTGCGACTCTGAAGCGATCCTGACGCGATTTCAATCATCAAATCAATCGTAATATAGATAGTGTCAATTTATTGTGATCGAACTAGCCCGGCTGACAAATAAAAATATACATATTCAGTTGCACGGTATATAAGTCGGTACATCTATCTTATAGGTCGAGAATCAACGCTTAGCCAAAGACAGTCTTTTCAAACAGTAATCTGATATGCAGTCTATGAATAAATTATGTTTTGTAACGCCCAAGCCACTGACCACGACCTCTGTCATCTAATCCCCATACGTATACAAAAAACATACCGACCTCTAAAACGTGTACATTGGATATGTACGAATTTACCTATACTTTGGCTCAGATTGGTTATAGCGCCTTCCCGATATGGAATTTCTTGAACAACATGCTGTCCAGTTAGTTGAAACGGAGTTTGACCTTGCCTGCCAACTTCAAACAAGATTTTTACTCGTCGAAAACATTTGTCGACATTACGTAATACTCGGCACGTGCCAGACGGTCTATGGTTTGCGAGAGGCGGTGACTTAGAAAGGCGAAAATCAAGCTTCAGCCAATGAAAGTCGAGTAGCAACATCCTGATCTTGTCATTGGCTGACCTTTCAAACAAATCTTCCCAACATGTTCAATCTTTCAAGCTTGTCCTCTGTTCGAAACTCCCAACATTTTGCGGAAATTTGTTGGATGCCAAGTATTACGTAATTTCGACAAAGAGAATGACAGTGTGAAAGCAACGTCAATCGACGTCTCAAAAAGTCGTCCAACATGTCGTTCAACAAATCGCGCAGTATGAAGGCCCTATTATGATAATTATAGTATGACACAATTACGTAGGTGATTAAGTCCGGTCGATCAGATCCAACTGCCCGACTCTCATGATCATTCAACATATAAAGTCCCTAACTTGTATCAATAAAAACCTTTTGTTTAAAAATTATATTTGTATATAGCCTACATCGTCTATTCTCTATATAACGTCTTTTATCGCGTTTACCTCATCCGTGGCATCGTCTTCAGTCACGCGCTGACGGGGATTACACGCGAGTCGGAATCCGTCGATTTTTTTCCAGATTATCGCATGAAAGTGACTTTAATGCGGCGGCATTTTCTATATATTGTTTTTTTTAATCAAATTTATATAAAATGATAAATGTGTCAGTTATTTCATCGAGAAAGAACGGATTAATAAGAGACATTCGTGACGTATAGAACTCTATATACGAGTTCTTGCTTTTCTGGCGACGTTACCTCCGAGAAACGTCCAACTATCAAAGCTGGTAAAACACAGTTTTGGGAAAACGAGTTGTAACTCTGGCGAACCGCGTTACTACTGCTTGAATTCATATCTGAATGCGGACACACGCTCGCACGCACGCGCTCTGTGCTGGTAATAATAGTCTTGTAATAACAACAAGTCTTGGCCGTGGAGGCGGATATCAACCTGGTTGTCATGTGATCGATTGGGTTCACTCCCCTGCCTCTCATTACCGAAAACTGATAAACTTACATAGTTCAGCTAGTGACATAAGTGACGATATATTGACAAATGGACTTTACAACCTCAGTTGTTGGCAATCGTTCTGAAGGAAACGATTGCAAACGATTAATATAACAACTAGCAAACAAGGAATACAAAACTTGCTGGCCATATAGAGACAAACGGACGGACAAACGGACGCGGAGATAGGGCGCCAGGAATGAAGAATATGAAACCGAAACTAAATTGAGTTATTTTATCCTAACCGAAATAGGTCAATTTTCGCCCACCAGCCCAGAGCAGACAGCTCGTTATAATGTAAGATTAATCTCTAGATAAAATCAGCAGAGTTAGTGTATTCTCGGGGGATTTTTTTACCTTATGTGCATTTATAAATGTGTTTATTCATAACGCAAATACAGAAGTTCCCTTTTACATTTTATAGACTAGCAATTCTCATGAAGAAACTTTTATAAGTTATTGAATATTATGTTTATATCGCGTTTACTAATAAAATATCGATTGTGGAGTGACTGTTTATGTTTTATGCGACTCATTTCGTTCTTACTGATTTCCTAAATCAAACACAATTTCGCAAGTGGCATACAACGACAAACCGTTTAAATTTAATGCTATTAATGTATATTGAATGGCATTTTTATCAAGACAGCAACTTTACAAATATTTACGGAGATTAACGAACAAGATGTGAGCCATTTACGAACAGTTACGGAGATTAACGAACAAGGTGTGAGCCATTTACGAACAGTTACGGATATTGACGAACACCATGCGCGCCATTTACGAACAGTTACGGATATTGACGAACACCGAGCGAGTCATTTCGGAACAGTCATGGAGATTAACGCCGTTGTGTGAGCCCTTTACAAACAGCTACACTCACTAACGCCCGTTGTGTGAGCCCTTTACAATCAGCTACACTCACTAACGCCCGTTGTGTGAGCCCTTTACAAACAGTCATACAATGACAACGAAAGCTCTACGAGTCCTTAACAAACAGTTACAGTGATATACGACCGCCGTGTAAGCCTTTTGGGGCACTTACGGCAATTTATAAAATAATTTTTGTTATTTCTTGTCACGCTAAAGTTACACGAGCACGTCAGCTAGAGGATGTTCCTACAGGCAGACGACCAATTTTCGATCATTCTTAGAGTCGATAAAGCGCCACAGTCGACCAATTATTGCGTAATTCCGATATTTACTCGAGAGCAATTGTTTTCCTTTCTCCGTTTCGACGTTGACTCGATGGAAGACCTCCAGGTAAGCCAACGAGATGAAAACGGCTGATGTGCAATAAATCGTTGTCGGGGGATCGTAATATGCTCGGGGTATCGCTGCCTGTCTCAGGAACTCTAGCACGAAACGATCGGATCATAACCGATCATATTATTCCACCGTAATTGAGTGGGACCGATGCTCCGGAAAGAAATGACCCTACGGCGGCGTTACATTATACGAGATGCGTAGCGTGTCAGAATATGCGAGATTTTGATGCGATAAAAGCATGACAAATAGCGTCTAATTCATTCCCGGACCAGCGACAAAGCGTTTCCGTCGTGTCGGATAATGATCGCTGATCGAGTGCGAGTTGCGCTTAATGTAAGAGAATTGTCAATGATTGTATCGAGATTTTGAGTGATGTTTGTTTACAAAATGTTTAAAATAGACGCGCTAGCCATGGTAGCCTTATTATATACGAAAAGTAACGGTAACGCCTTGTCTCGTTACTACTAAAGAGGTATCGGAACAGGCATACTTCGTTAAGCGTCATGTTATCGGTGAAGAATATAACAAAAACTCGTTTGGATGCTCATCTTAGATCGTATTAACAATTTGCGGAAGGCAAATCATACGACCAGATCCAACTGCCGAAACCGATATTGCTTTTGTTCGTGTTAGCCCACGACAGTCATCGTGTATTGCGTACGTCCACGTGACAAGATGGCCGTTGACTAAAATCACAAGTAGCGTAGAATCAGTTCATTGAATCGGTTCTTTGGCCGAGTAAGTTTGCGCCGAGGTAGAGACGATTCGAACACCTGTCCACGCCATTGTCGTTATAGCGTACCGGAATTTCAGAAGTACATATAGAAGGCTGCTTCTTCTCCGTGCAGTGATTTTATGTAAGTGCTCCATCTGTCTACGAAAGAAAAGGTAAAGTACGACATTTATAGACCGCTAGTATCAGCCAATAAAGGCTCTCAGATGCGGTTTACAATGAAATGTTATTGGTAGGTATTCAGCGCATATACAATACCTTCGATACTAACTTTTCACCCCGCCAAGAATAATATCGAGCATCTACCCACTTTGGAGACGGGTTTACTCCAGTAAGCGGGGATAAATGACTTGCTGAGGATCACCGCAGAAAAGGCGACTGGTGGCAAGTTTCGAACCCGCGACCTTTCGGTTACGAGTCCGGGGTTCCTACCACTCGACTAACTGCTTCCCCTAATCATGATCGGTCATCAATCGTCACCCAAAAACTCGTTTAGACTGTTATTGCGTGTCGCTTCAAAGTTATCATTTTTTGCAGTTGGGAAGTGCAAACTATACAGTTGAGACAGACAGACATCGTCCTAATCGAGTGATTCCAGTCGCACCACGAGTGACGAGTGTAAACGGCTGTCTACCCGTAGCTGATGATTATGTACAATAAGAATCGGGAGAAACAACTAAATCATATATGAGACCCACCATGTAAAAATCAGTCTGAAGTCGGGAAATCCCCATATCAGTAGAATGCTAATAATACATTACATGAAAAATACAAAATTTTGGTTTTTTCCATTTTAGGGTACTTCAGTCATTAAACATTCATAGAAATATATTTTAATGTGTTTAAACTGTAACAATGTTTGGTCGCCGTTTTCTCAATATTTAGTTTCTCCACTATGATGTATGTATTTGCCGATATCATTGTTACCTCTTAGTGTATTACTATTATTTTAGTAGCATTGGAAAGCTGCTTTCAATCTCTCTCCAGACATGTATGTATCACTCAATTGACAAATTGAGACTTCAGACTGATTTTGTCATGGTGGATCTCATATGTAGAAAAATACAGTCGCGTAGACTGGAAGGATTCGGCGCACAATCATACTGCAATGAGGTTTGCGGCGCTTTTTGAACAAAAAAGCGCAACAGGAATCGACTGGCTTGTACGGGGATATGAGCATTAGTTGAAGAAAATTTATTAAGCAACTCGTGCCAATACCATTATATACAATACAATAGAATTGTGAATGTTGATACTTATAGACATTACAATAAAGCAAATATTTGTATCACACAGTAGCTGTATA
>WURV02185858.1:0-28974 GCA_011762755.2 Epimenia babai | reverse complement strand
GTTAGGTCAGCTTGATGTTTTACTCATGACTGAAGTCAGGTCATCCGTCCGTGTTAGGTCAGCTTGATGTTTTACTCGTGACTGCAGTCACACCAGCTCAGGTCAGTTAACCTGATGTATTTCCCGTGGCCTCTACAAACCAACCCAGAAGTTGGGGTGGTGTTTTAGCTGACTTACAGGTATAGGTTGTCATGTTGGCCATGTGGTGGTAACCTTCGAGAAATAGAAGTGACATAATTGAGATTGATACTTTCGTGTATCAAGTCTGCTTTGTCAGGTGCAATCATTGGTGTTATTCTTGTATTTTATCGAACTTCACGTACACGGTACGGTTTACCTATAATGCTTGATTGGAGTATTTGAGTTTTAGTTGCCAACCCACGAACCTAATAATGTACAGAGGCTCAATATATTATTTGTAAACCACAGTGGAGCTTCAGCATAATGTAAAATACACTTTTGTTGCATCCAATACCATGTTTGTTAACCCCTTCTTTAACGAGGTCTTTAAAATTTCATTACACCCAAAGTGCAGTTTTACTGATATTTCAAGATTTTTGACTGTTTCCCAATATTTCAGAATGCTCCTCATTTATTTCCGATATCCGAGCATCAAGTGAGTTTTATTAATTTCATGCGTATCGATCATGTGATTTAAACGGGCACGTTGATTCGCCGTCAGAACGACTGGGTCACGATGAACTTTGTGCCATTCGCCGAACGATCGGTGGAAGTCGTCTGCGACCTGTACGTCAAGTGTGCCTCTCAACCATCCGTCATCTCAGCCGCCATCCTCACCAATATCATCAAGGTCAGTCTAGCTGCCTAGATACACCGTCAGCAGCCATCCTCACCAATATCATCAAGGTCAGTCTAGCTGCCCAGATAGACCGTCCCGTCCGTCTGTGGTGTGCAATGTCGGGAGGTGCACCGATTTATTAAACATCGGATCACTACAGAAATTTAAGTTTATCTTCATTCAATTTCACGCACTCGATATCATCATTCATTTATAAGTATATTTATTTAACTATTGATTAATTTATTTAGTCACTGATAAAAATTTTAAATACCACATATAAATAAATAATAAAAGAACCACTAATATTAGTTTATTATGAAAAATTAAATCCTTTAAATCGGCGACGTATATAAGATACAGCGTCAGTACTAGGGTTTCTGAATCTTGCCAGGCTTTCAATCCCGGGTGGTCGAGATTGGAATTTTCACGAGATTGGGATCTCGCGAGATATCCCGGGATCTATACTATACTTCTAAGTGTCTTCTCCTTTTTATTTTAGTCAATAAAAAAGCCGATTATGTGGCTATTTGTTCAATATAATAAGTGTTGCTTCACTGTAAATGTCTTTGGGGTCGTTATAGTTGAGGATATTTGACGAAATGATAAAATAAAGAGTTTCAAACAGCATCGACGATATTGTACGATATTAGGCTCGCCATTTTAATCGGGTGATCAAAATTCTCACCAAGTACCGGATGCGCTAACTGGATGTGTCATTTTAACACATTTTTGCCATTTTTTTATCACAAACCATCAAACCTCAAATGGAATAATCGTGAAATCATTCACAGGCAGACAAAATCAGAATAAAATTTAATGATGAATTTATGTACGTACTTTTACAGGTGACTATTAAACTTTTTTCACAATTTTTTCGACAAAAATGTCGTTTTGACACAATTTCTCACAAGGTAATTTTTTATTCAATTTATTACCTGACATCATCTCTGACATTTGATGACTTATAATAAATTTGGGTGGGCTAAATATTCCAACATTCTGTATTTGACACGAAAGACAACAAAGTAATTTGGGAACTGTAAACTGCCGACTGTAGTAAAATTCTTATGATTTTTTCCCGCTGTGTGAAAATTTTTTTATGCATTTTTATTACGTACATTAAGAGGTATATAAGAACCAAGTAAAAATGTCTAAAATCAAAGTTCCGAATATTCATTTTCCAATATTAAAATTGCCGAAGTTTCAATTTACAATTTATATCCATGTTGCGAGTAATACCTATTTTGTAAGCTATCGTACTAATAATGGTCGATTCTTAGTGTATACAGTAATCGTCGTAAAAAGTACTATAACGACGGGCAAAAAAGTATAATTGAGTCACGTGCTTTTAGGTAAATAATGCAACGTAATCCAAAACAGGACGGGCGGAAATCAGCCGGGAAATATCGCGCATGAAAACTACAGACTACAAAGTATAGTAGATATATATATCGCTAAAATACTTATTATTGTCGAGTATATAAAGTATATATAAAGAATATAAAGATTTGCCACGTATTTTGTATTCGAAATTGGTATCTCAATCTCGAGGCACAATCCCGGGATTTCGAGATCCTGAATTTTGGCCAAGATTCCGGGATTTCGAGATCCCTGTATTGAATACCCTAGTCAGTACAGTTCAGGCTCTATTATCCCTGATGCTCTATTTATTGTTTTGCGGACTAACTACTACCCTATGTAGCGTATGGCAATCATCTTTTTTATTATAAAAATCTCCTCTGAAAAAGCATCTATCTCAATATTTTACACCTTCGTATCGTGGCGGGTTATAAAAACATCAACGTCAGATGGTTCACCTGAATTCGACCGATCGTTTCTTCCCAAGCATGGTCTCATTCTACGGATTAATAAGAAATAATAGTTACCTGTCACCTTATCGGGTTTTTGCTCTCAATTCCCCGCAGTATTAATAACTTTTGTTGATGTTACGCCCAGTAACACCCGACCGGTTTGTGTATACAGTTCTGTATATACAAAGAAAACATGCGTTCGTATTTATCATCCATTTTTAGTTGCGTTTATGCGAGATTTGAGGAGAATTTATCCATATATCTCTGATATTTTTGTTTTAAAGAAGATTCAATATCGAATGTAACTAAAATTGTGAATTTTTTATTAAAGTTTACTTAATATTCTCTTACTACATTCAGTACTTGTGGTTTTTGGTGTCCAAACTTGATTGTATTACGTTAGACGCACTGGTTGCCGTGTTGGCCATATTGTCAATATAGAGAAACAAAAGAAGCAGATGGATGAGTGGGAAGCGCACTAGACTCATAACTGACAAGTCATGGGTTTGATACTGTCCAACCCTCAGCTTTTCTGCGATGATCCTCAGAGAGACATTTATCCACGATTCTTAGAATTCGTCCGTCTCTAAAATGGGTAGATGCTTGA
Organism: Epimenia babai; assembly: GCA_011762755.2. Classification (NCBI taxonomy): domain Eukaryota; kingdom Metazoa; phylum Mollusca; class Solenogastres; order Cavibelonia; family Epimeniidae; genus Epimenia; species Epimenia babai. The sequence continues at coordinate 25,754 of WURV02185858.1, read as the reverse complement.
TAACCTTGATGGATGAGTTGAGAGTGTCATAGCTATTGTATATGCGCTGAATAGTTGCCTCAGACGTTCATTGTAAACTACACTTGAGAGCCACTTGAATAATACTTGCAGCCTGTGTGATGTTGTACTCTGCCGTTCTACCTAAGTCTTTAACGTCTTTTTGACTAAGTAACGCCAAGATTAATATAAGAGATAAAAGGCAAACACCTTTTCTATTGCCTCACTAGTTTTCTAGATTACAGGCTTTCATGCAAACACCAGCTCTACCTGATGTAGTATACTTGTTTAGTGTACTAATGAAAAAGGCATTATCTTTGTCTTGTATTATGTTAAAGGGACGTTACTCTAGTTAATATTGTGGCAGTTGTGAAGTCAGACTTATTCCCCTTTGCTTACTACTGTGAAGTTTTTCTACAATTAAATTTGTTGTGACATTTTGTATATTTAATATAGAACTACATCTTGTGTTAAAGAAAATCTCGAATATTAACCTTTTGTTACCAAAAAGCCTAGAGGATTTTCACCTTACTTACTGATACCTTATTGAAATCTTATGAAACTAAAGGGAAGTAGTGGCGAAGGGGTTAAACGTGTGTTCGCGTAGGGTTAATCTTCTGAATTAATTTCAGTAGCATTTACTATATAATTATAAAGAACAGAAGCCATAGAGCTCTTTGATTGCTTCGGATGTCTCCATAAGATCCCTAGTTGCCAATTGTAGATTGTCAGGTGATAAGGTCACTTCCAGGACTGTCTACTGCCCAACGTTGACCACGTTGATGGCACATATTACTGATACAGTTTCTAGATGCAGTATATCGGGGGGGGGGGGGAACTACACAAATATGTTTAGGGATGGGACTAAAAAAGATTAAGCATTGCAATATTTATTATAAAATGCAGTACTGTATGGAGTCAATTATTATTGCAATATTTATTATAAAATGCAATACTGTATGGAGTCAATTATTATTGCCATATTTAAATTTCTTTGTTTGTGTGAATATTTCATAATAGTTTTAATTTTATCATTATAGTTATCATAATGAAGTTAAGTATAAATGTTTATAGCACCGATAAGTTATTCTGAATCAATGAGTCATTATGCACCTGTCACCTGTCACTATTCTATTTATTATTTATTTTATAGTAGCAGTATCCAATTTTGAAGTAAATGATCATTCTAATGAATATTCCACGCAGTTTGAATTTCATATTTTAATTTTTTTAAGTGTTTAACCTTACTCTGAAATAGCGATCAGCAATCAATAATCGTAATTGTCGCAGGAACTATCTGAAATAAAGATTTGGTGAAAATAAACGCTAGCAAAAAGAACATGGCCACCAATATACGAAGGGCTATTGATCTGATTGTCAACGACAACCAAACCATGTGCTGTTGGAACACACTGCAGGATCGGACAATTTCATACCATATTTATGTTATTACAAAGGGCATTGGAGGTCCCCATATCATACATTCTTTCGGTCAGTTTTAATTAAAGGACCAATACTGGCCTACAGTCCCGGAACCCCGCCTTATTTATGCATACAGATACATAGATATACATACAGATATACATAGATATACATACAGATATACATAGATATACATACAGATATACATAGATATACATACATATACACATAGATATACATACAGATATACATACAGATATACATAGATATACATACAGATACACATATTTCCTGCATATACTCCCATAAAATTGGAACAAATCTATAACTTAAATTAGGTCTTGAAAGTCTTGGAAGCAGTTAACATGTATTTAAAGCTGCAATTACGAGTATTAAGATAAGTAAAAAATTGAATGACTATTATTCCAAGCTTTATTCGGGGTCATCTATCTGACAACACCCCTTTTTAGTTTCTGGATAGTAGTCTATAGGCATCTACCTATTTTAGGTTTTTAAGTGATAACTTAACTGCTATAATTTTAAAAAGTCAAATCACATCTTTTCGTATTTCTAGTAGCTCTTCAACCTATCGTCACACACGTCACGTCATGTCACGCCCCGATGATAGCCACGAAATACAAACACTGGACCGAGTTTGAATTTTTGAATTTTTTTCATTCGGCCCTATTGTTGATACGCTTACACGATGTTACGCAATCCCTAACATTGTGTGTAGATCTTTGTAAGTTAACGCCTTCAGACTGCCATGGATAGTTGGATATCACGCCACACTCGGGGAGTAGAAAGCAACCGTCATCAAAGATCTCTGACATTTTAACAAGCTTTCCAGCGGATTAAACGTATATAAAAACCATTTTTTATCAATCGCCTTTATTTCCACTTGAAGTCTTTTGAATCATTCGTCTGGCGTTCTCGCAGAATTTGGCAGACGACATTCGTAAACTTTTAGATAAGTAATTTCAGCCTGGTCGAAGGATTTAAATTGCGTCATTAAGCGCAGAAACATGATAAATACATTAAGATATTCCTAGTAAATGCTGGGTTTTTTGCGTGGATGCTGTTTAAAATGCAATTAGAACGCACTGTTGTCCTCATTTGGTCGCTTGACAGAAGTACTTCCAGTTGACAAAGCTATAACTAGGGGCATTCCTTCTTCAATCGACTTACATCACGGTGCCATAATACAACTTCATGCTTGCCTGGTCTGACGCAACGGCCTAACCTTTTGACCCTTTAGGCCATGACTCCACAAAGACCAGTGTCCACTCTTATGTCCACATTGAGTCCACGAGGCATTATGTAAGCCCATTATCACCCTTATCTCACTCACAATGGCCGCCACATTTTTGCCCACTAGGTAAGTACAGTAAGTATACAAATATTACCAGCTCCTGATTTATGATTATGCCAACCAATCTTGTCCAGTTTATGGCTACTTATCCAAATATGACAATACACTGACCGGTATATTGACCGGTATACTGGCACTAATAGCTGTTAAGGCCATGTGGAATGTCTCAGTACTCATACCTGGCATGCCTCGCCCTTGATTGTATCTTACAATAAGATATATATATATTATCTTTTATGAAGATGTGTATATATTTATGTAAATGTTACAAAGCGTTACAAAGGACACCATTATTTTTACCAAGTTGCAGTACTGGTATACTGGAATACTGAAGTTCATAGATTTAGATGAAGAGAGAGGGAGAGATAGAGAGAGAGAGAGAGAGAGAGAGAGAGAGGGAGAGGGAGAGGGAGGGCGGGAGGGAGAGAGTACACATATTAATAATAAATTGTTTCTAGTTAATCATAGTTACCATAAATTTGTCAAGTGTCTTTGATAGCCATGTGTTAAAAGGGCACTATGAATCAATAAAATTTCATTTCATTTCAATTGTAAAGAGTTTGAAAATAGATGAAGACCGATATGTTCATATTAGTTGCTAGTTATAAAGAGTAAGATGTGATAATAGTCGGGTCGTTGAAAGGGGGAGAATTAAAAACAAGATACAGAGTGCTTGTTGAGAGGGGGAAATGGGAAAATATGATACAGTGTGTCTTGTGCATTACTGCAACTCATGATAAGCAATAGAAAAGTGATGAGTTTTCAGTTTAATATCTGAAAAGTGATTAATGACTGCATTTTTTGAGCCACTTTCCCGTCTGCCCATTTTAGGCCTTCTAACCCGTCTGCCCATTTTAGGCCTTCAACTTTGTCTGCTCATTTTAGGCCTTCAACTTTGTCTGCTCATTTTAGGCCTTCAACTTCGTCTATTCATTTTAGGCCTTCAACTTCGTCTGTTCATTTTAGGCCTTCAACTTCGTCTGCTTCATTTTAGGCCTTCAACTCCGTCTGCTCATGGCATGGGAGTCTTAGTAGGCCTTACAGTGTGGTTATATAAGGGTTTTTCCCTCCTTAAGATACGATGGGAGATAACTTGTGTAGAAAATGTCATTATTCTTTGACTATTTTGTCAAGTTGTGTAGTTGCCTTTATTATCATTTGTAAAAACAAGACTATACTGATGTTTAGCTATCTTTGTGTATGTCATAAAAATGCCACAATTGTTGCGCTAGCTAGATCAGAGATTTCAACCAGCTACTTCCTGCACTCAAGTCTAACGAGACGGCCTCCAGTCTACGGTCCTATTGGGCTACGATAAAATGACCCAGGGACACACTTTTCCCAGTCAATTCACCACTCATGCCTTACATTAAGTGCCATTATGCATTTTCCACCACGAACAAGTATTCAAAATTCCGAGAAAGTCCCAAAGAATTGAATTCATCGTATATTCCATATGATAGCTAGCTGTCAGCACATCTATACTTAGTCTCCCTTGTGTCCCCGGGCACATGAGGCTGCAACGACACTTTATTTCCATCGAGAATTATATACAGCACCCAGATCACGTTTCTGTTTTTCCTTCTCCCTCAAGTTTTTGCTCACCTGTTCATTCTTCTTCCTTTTGGTTCCTTGCATAGCTAACATGTTATTCTTCACAATGACAAGTTCCACATTACATGAACATCTCAGCCATATGTGGGTCTTTTATTACTGATATAAGCTACATCACTCGTAGAAAAGTGTGTAACACACTAAGATATACAAATGTGTAGCCTGTGGATACAGATGTCATGAAAAACCCAGAGAAATGTTATTTGTAAACCGATAATTATAATCATTAGAATCAGTTTTATTGTTTTTTTTTGTGAAAAAAATTCCCTCCAGCTTGTGCAAGTAATGCTGAACCTTCTTTTATACACTGAATCTATTCCAATTTGAAGAATGCCTTGAATTCATCATCAGATCTGATGTTTATTACGTTTAAAAATCAGACGAAGGTAGTTTGTATATTCATTGGTCGATCAACATTCCACACTAGAATAATTACGGCACTCTCTGAAGACGAGCATTGCCATTTAATGTGTAGGTCCCACAATTTTTGAATATTCTCAATGTTGTCCCTGTTTAAAAACATCCAAATTTTACTCCCATCAGGGGTTTTCTCTCTGCAGTTCTCTCCATCTGAATTTTTGTTATATAAGATATTCAACTTAGATCAAGTGCTGTATCTAATGAATAAATTCAAACTCGCTAATATTTATAGCAACTATATAAAATAGTTTAAATGTATAATATAAGTAGCCGTATTAGTCTTTGAAAAGTAAGAGAAAAAATGAGGTAACACCTTTTGAGACTAATTGAATTTATTCGTAAACCAGCTTTCGCACATATGTAATATGCTTCTTCAGGCTTATCGAATGAAATTACGAATAAATTCAATTAGTCTCAAAAGGTGTTCCCTAATTTTTTCTCATAAAATAGTTTGTTTTTTATATATTTTGGCTGACTGTAGCAACGTGTAACTTCGTGGGGGTTGAGAAGCCTACTGGTTACATCATTGGTATTGAAGGTCAGGAGACCTCGGTTCATTCCTGACGTCAGAAGTATAAAACTTGTGACGTTTTTAGGCCTTCAACTCCGTCTGGACATTTTAGGCCTTCAAACCTGTCTGCCCATATTAGGCCTTCAAACCCATTAGCCCATATTAGGCCTCCAAATCCCTCTGCCCATATTAGGCCTCCAAATCCATCTGCCCATTTTAGGCCTTCGAACCTGTGTGCCCATTTTAGGCCTTTAAACCCGTTTGCCCATTTTAGGCCTTCGAACCCGTGTGTCCATTTTAGGCCTTCGAACCCGTTTGCCCATTTTCGGCCTTCAAACCCGTCTGCTCACGGCATGTGAGTCTGAGTAAGCCTCGAGGTGTGGTTATATAAGGATTTTTCCCTCTGATATATCTGTGTTCTGGATGGACTCTAAGGTGCTTCCATCTGCCATTTCATCATTTCATCAATAATTGTCACCTATCACTGATTTGGTGGAGTGTGTACCGTATGTAGGCGGTCTGTGGGGTATAGAACCATGCAGCCGGTGGCATGAATGTACAGAGGTGAACTGTCTGCTGATACGTGGTGGTCTTTCTCACAGTATTGTCCTCCTTAAGAGTTGAGGCTGATCAGCTTGTCGTCTTGACCACATGGGCTAACTTTGTGAAAGCCTCAATGATCAGCCTCTTTATAAGTAACAGGAAATATCCATAGCAATAGATGTTATTAATAGTAACAGTCAAACAAACTATTAATAATTTTGTACGATCTTTATTTGACATTCCAAATAATTTTGGGACATTCTGCAAATAGATCATTACATTACCCACAATCCCTAGCTGTTACTGTTAAATAGAGCACTATGACACATGAAAACTTTACGTGAACCCAGAATTTACAGGAAAATCCTAGAGGGTACTTCAAAAATTATCAGAGAGTTGATCGGACATATTCTTTTTTTGGAGTAATATCAGTATAGAAAATGACAGATGAATTTTCTATACTGATGTCATTTTTACAAATTTTTCAATTAATTTTTCAAAATTTCTTGATATTTCCCCATTAAAAATGAATGCTATAAATGTGGAAGGAGACAAGTATATTTGCTGTTAACATAAATATTTTCTTGGAATAAAAATCTTGGTTTGCTATAATGGGCGAAGTTATGGTAATATAGCTTATTACTTTATAAATATCTGTCGATACAAATAATCGTGACCTAAAAATAGATATATGTCGGGAAAAAAGTGACAAATTCTAGAATGATCTATTCTGTGATATACACAGTAAACCAGTAACATTGACGGGCTTGATATGTACAGGTATACGTGATATAAACCCTGCAACCCCGGCGTCGTACAGTACACAGCACCTGTACGTCCGGGTTGATTTGGGAAACATCGAAACATAAAATATACACGCAAAACAATTGTAAATATAGAGACACTCTGTCGTATAAAGGCAAAACCTATTCAGTTCATTGTTTCTCGCCTATGTTTTTTCTTTGATTTTTGGGACCAACTAACGAATCTTTTAACGATGTCACAACCTCATCACCCAGTACAGTGGGGCTGATAATTAAGGAACGTAATTCTGTTAAATTAGACATTATCACACGTCATATATATTTATGTATTAATTAAACACGTCATTTTTCCAGTATTTGAATTTCGCAACTAATGATGAAAATAAAATATAGTAGAATGATCGATTCGATTGACTATTCCATTTTTAATTGTTATTTATTATTTTGTATATTTTTGTGAGGGTTTTACTTTTCCTGAAGGTAAAAAAAATGAGAAAAGCATTGAATTAGGTTTTTAAGTTAGGCTTTGCCTTTCTATAACAGCACGGTAAAAGTGTCTATCATGTGTATTGTACCCTATAACGTTGTACCATATTACCAATCTATTTTATACAGTATACACAAACTCAGCACTGAGAACCCTGTATGATGTAATATTTTTTGTTGTTATTGCGATAGGACAAACTAAAAATCATTCACTACCACTAGGACCCAACAGAGCCCCGTGATTGATGCTAAAATACCCGGGTATAATTGGGGTAGATACTGTTGAAATAAACACAAAAATTAATCACTGTGGTTTTACGATCTGAATCTACGTGGAAATTAAGTTTTTAGTTACCAATGAACACAAGTTAACCAATTATCAGTCACAGAAATTCTCTCGGTAAAATTTAACCGTACTGCGTTACAAAAATCTCTCCCTAAATATTTATTTAAAAATGTCTTTTTTGCGATCCACGCAGCAAAGAAAAATATCTTTAAGAAGACTAAAGGTCGAATATTAATTTTGTTAATTTATTTTGGTAAAATTGGTCGACGTCTAATAATTAGGTGAATGATTTTGAGTGAGATTTCTCTGCGATAAATATTGTTTGATGAGTTGGGTGAATGTTTCAAACACAAAATCATCGTGAAAGAGTGAGATAATATAAAAATATTCCTGAGTTTTTATTGTAGAGTTGATATGATAAATACATCGATATTACTGGAGGTAGTGAAGTGATGTAAAAGCTGTCATTATCTTTTATAAATACTTATTATTTATTATATTCACCGAAATATTTCATGACATAAAGACATTAACAGCTGTACAACATACATCGAAGTTTTTCTATTTCACTTTTTAATAGCGACACTTCAGTTCTGAGCTGCAAATTTTCCTGTTCAAGGTAGACAACTCTGAGCGCGATTTGCTCCTCTTTCATTCGCCGTGATTCGCGTGACCGTTTTGCCGAGTCATTGTTTTTCTTGCGTTTTTCCCAATATGTCGCGTCTTTCTGAAAGTCCGGGATGGTGTGGTGTCGTTTCTTTAACGGTATTTTACCACCATCCAGCGTGTCTTTATTGTCCGTATCGGTAGAATTCGCTAAAGATCCTTGGCTGACATGCACAGGTTTTGTAGAAGTCATACTAGTCGTTACCATGGGCATATTGCTATTAAAGTCCTGTTTACCACCATCGGGATCTGACTTCAGCGGTATTTGATTGGACATGTTGAGGACAGACGAGACGTTGGAGGCATCAACCTGTGATTCCAGCGATCCATTCAGCGTTGTGGAACCAGTCATAACCGAATTGCCTGGACTTTTAATCTCATCAGTGACCATTCCATTGATTCCTGATCCGGCCATTGCAGTCATGTGACATGACAACGGCATGGCGGAACTCGGGGTCGTGTTGGGTGACCGTATTGCAAGACAGTTCGTCTCGTTTTGCGTCATCGCTCCCGGATTCGGCGCAAACTGTTGCTGCAGCGAACTGTAAACCGGATTCCCGGAGATGTTCATGTTAGGTCTCTGGTAGGCCTTGAAGGGTCGCCCGAGGTCGCGGTGCATCATTGACGGAGGGGTCATCGGATTAACCACTGACCACGGGTTGCTGAGATCAGCGGTGCCCTGAGAGAACTTGTTCCAGTTGTAGCTGGCATCTCGATCAAACACCTGGAAGTACACCACATTGACAGTTTGACAGTTGACAGTTTCAGGGTACTAAAGACCTGAAAGGTGAGAGTTTCAGGGCACTATCAAACATCTAAAAGTATACCACATAGACAGTTGACGGTTCAGGGCAGCATCAAACACCTGGAAATACAGCACATTGACAGTATCAGGGGCAACAAAGACCTGAAAGGTCAGAGTTTCAGAGGGCAGCACCAAAAACCTGGAAGTACACCACATTGATAGTTAACAGTTTCTGGATATCAATTGATTCTCAAAAAATGACAAAATTGCCTCCGTAAAATGTTTGCTCCATTGCGGATTATACAGGAAGCCTTCAAAAGTTGAATTAATCTTAGCGATTTATCAGACCTCTGACCTATAAATAGTGTCTTGATTTTTGGTTACTTCATGGCTCTAGATTACATGGATACCTTGACCTTGGTACCTACGTCCGTCCTTGGGGAGAAAAACTAGCAAAATCATGCTAATTTTATTTACATTTAACAAGGAGTATTGACATTAAAGGGACTACCCTGGTGTGATGTGCTGCTTATTCATGCATGCATTTAGTGCTGTAATAGTACATGTAATTTAGTGTGAAATCGGTGAAGCGGAACTATTCATCAATTAGGCTCTGAAGGTCTCAGCTTTGGTTTTCTAGTAATCCTATTACTCCACCTATCACACCATGATTGATCACTGCCAACAACTGGAAATCGTGGTCAGATTGTGGTCAGATTGTGGTCAGATCAGATGCAGTGAGCAGGGCTGCTTTATTTGATTGAGTTACGTTATGTAACCTGGTGGCTGACCACTAGCCACTGGCTACTGTGACTTCGTGATACAGTATTTAGCCATTTAATATACACGCTGCGTCAGGTAATTGAAAATAATAGCAAAGCGAATGATATCGACGTAGATTTTATGTTTGAGAATATGAAAATTTATAAAAATTGTTGATAAAAGTACGCTGAATCTACATACAATGAAATATATCGATTTGGTTAAAGTAAAATCATGAAAGAGAGGGACAAGACATCAGGACCACGGATCATGCACATATTAAGATGATTGATGGCGTCTCGCGTTAACACCTGTACTTTGTTGGTCAAGAATAGCACCTTATGTCACACGACCTACCATGTAAATAATACGACGGGTCCTCTTATCTGACCTCGAGTGGCATGAGAAGATTATAACTCGATGTAGAATCAATAATGAGACACAAAAATGACATCTAAAACTGTTTATCTCGTATTTCTCGCGTGATGCCAAGATGCTGATGGACTAAGTTGCTCTCGCACCTGTCACCTTGTGGCAGGGTTGTTAATTGACTCACAGTTACCTGAGACTTGCACCCCCCCCCCCCGCACCTGTCTATGTTGATAACGCATATAGTGATATGATACAGGCCGAAACATTTGTCATTACACGCTACAAAAAATACTCCGTCAACATCACGTCATATTGACGTTGACTTCCATAAGTTCTTGGTTTGAGTCCAAATTTTAGCTCGTGCAGAGCTGTTATATTAGCATATTCCCTCTGAATCATATACCATACCAACTCATACAACATACTGATTCATACAGCATACCAACTTACACCATGTATTTCTGTGGTTCTCTAATACATTTGTACCAACTTTGGATCTACACTCATGAATTCACAGAATCACCATTTAAGAAGCTGGAGAGAAACGCGCAGAAGAAACCTATACATGTGATGACATCCCATCAGAGGTATAGGTTTTTTCTGCGCATTCCTCTCCAGCTATACATAGAGCCACATTGGCTACCCCCATTACCATCATTTAAGAAGCGTGTGTTCCTAACATGAACTCAACTGTCACACAACAATACAGTTTAAACATCAGTGATGAAACAGGTGAAGTTATATTTGAAATACTTCACAATGTGTAATGTCCTGGGGTGATGACATACCCAGAAATTTTACACCGGTAGATACCTAGGCACTGGGAGAAATATACGCGCTGTATGTACACAGATTTTTCCAGAATATACACTAACTGTCACCACCCCTGATCGCCACGCTTTACTGATTACACCTAGATATGAAAGCTTGTTTTGACCTGTCCTCGAATTAGTAAATTAGGTATTTACATTTTGTCTTCTATGTTATATGACGATCACAGCCTATATGTAATGGTAATTAGGATAGCCAATGTGGTTCTATAAATAGCTGGAGAGAAATGCACAGGAAAAAATCTGCACCCCTGATAGGACACGAACCATTGTCCCATCAGGGGTGCAGGTTTTTTCCTGTGCATTTCTCTCCAGCCTACGCGTAATATACCAAATGACCTTGATAATAAAACATAGACAGTTTAACGGATAATGTAAGATGTATCGATACCGCAGGTGGGCGATGAATGGCTTACCTTGGTCCCATGTTTCAACATAGCTAGTCATCAAGGTGAGATGGTGGCACGACGGACAGTTTACTAAAATTATAGCCTGTATAATTGTTATCTATCACGTAACAATACTACATATGGACCGGTGTACGTCTGACCGATTGACCATTGTCCACTGTGGCTAACAACCCACTGGTATTGAATACCGGGGATTGGTCACTGTTTGCCTAGTTTCGTCACACTAGCCCCAGCTGGCGCGCTAACATTGTGTAAATGACCGTAATAGTCTATTGGTCTATTGGACAGGCCACGGTTCAACTGTTATACAATACTTACTGGCTGACCCTCAAACTGGTGTTTGAACAGTGTCCATTACATCAACACTGACCAGTGGCCTCAGATCAAGAGACAAATCAAACAACATTGTAATGTTTATGGAAATGTTTTGTATCTAACAAAACATTGAATCATATAAAGATAATTATTATTTTTTGTAAAAAAAAACACCGCATCTATCTAACAATACATACTGTCTAGTTATACATCTTCTTTAGTTACTTCTAATTTATTTTGTTTACGGATATAGATAAGTGGCAATATCAACTTTATGCAAATATCTATTATTTCTAGATGGATTGTTCTTCTTAATTCATAAAAAAATTGTACTACTTTATACGCATTTTTAGTTTGTGATGTATTGTATATTTATAAGCATTATGGTCAAAGTTACATGAATTATGTTATTCTAACATGATTGGCGAGGGGGGTGAGTTATGTTGATATTTAAAACATCAAGGCTCACTCATTTATTTGATGGTTTATCATTGATTGTAACTAATGTCTGTGTATATCGCTGGCATGACGTAAAAACTTTACGTATCAGATCGTTCTGAAGAATGCGATAAATACCTCAATACGCTAGAGCCAGTTTGTGTTTGTAAGTTAATCGATAGAGCACTGGACCGGTTATGTGGAGGTCATGGGTTCCAGTGCTACAAGAGGCCAGTTTTTGTTTGAGTTAATTGATAGAGCACCGGACTGGTTATGTGGAGGTCATGGGTTCCAGTGCTACAAGAGGCAAGTTTTCCCGTTCGTTTCTTTCATGAACGAATCTTGGGTAGCATGATTTAGGGTTAGAGTTTTAGCATAGAGACCGAAATGGTGGCGATTTGTAGCTCATCAGTCATCCTTTTACACCCATCTCAATTTTCATTTCGTATCATGGCTCATGGATTATTCATATGGAAGTGGGCTAATGCAAGATTAAGATTTATTGAAGAAAAAATGAAGAAAAAATTGTAAGTGTGACTGACATTTAACAACCATTAATGAAGTTGTATTAAAACCCCACCTTTCCCCTTTCATTTCCTAACCTTTAAAGGGGAAAACAGCCTAGGAGTTGATTGCTGTTATAAGAATTTTTCTTTAGTTAATGAAGAAATTTTTTCAAATATCGACATAATCATAATAAGCTCTATTGTATGCGTTGCTATGGTAACAAGGAAGATAATTGCTGGCATCTGCTCGGTTGATATTACGTCATGACCGACGGCGAGTGGTCAAACCGAACTAATTACTATAACTAAGCTGCGGTCACAGCCTGGTCAACAACAATGTGCGTGTAATGAGGTAGGTTTACACCTAATACCATAATTGCGACCACATATTGACCACCGAGTTACGTCATTCTCTCTGATCAATATTTGGCAAAAGCATCGCTCCGTCGATGGGTATTATTTAGTCGTGTATTGCATCCATCGGACGCAGTTGCCGACGCTTGGCCGACGAGCTGACAATGCCAGAACAAGCAGTACCAACCGGCCACCCACGTTATACGTATACAACGGTATATAACGGTATATAACGGTACAGCCTCGGAGTGTGTCTTAATCAGATTTGGTAAAGGTTCCTTTCGGGTCATAGAGACAGTTTACAAAAAACACGGTAACAGTTTTTTACTGCGCGATGTTGAGCAGTCATTTAGCAAGCTAAATAATGTGATGTCAAAACTTGGGGTTTTTAGCTATAATAGACTTTTGATCCAGCGCAGAAGTATACTGAGGAAATCTCAATGTCTGCATCTATTGCTCGACCAATTGAGTCACAAAGACAGACTTCGTTGTATTTTGGTGTTGAAAACGGATTCTAGGGCTATTGACCCGGCGCTTAAATGAGAAGAAACTGTTTCATCTGAAGAAAATTTTCATCTTTCGTGAAACCTAAATTTATGACCCACAATTGAACGCTATTTGTAGTACCTAGAAGATTATTAATGGAGCACTGTTTTATATGATTTCTTTGATTTCAACACATAGCACCCTTTTCCCTGTGTAGATTATACATACGTTTCTATACTGATAACTTTGTTGACTGGAGTCCTCAAACTGACCACTGACAAGTCTGTTTATTTAAGTTGGGCTTATCAACATGGTCCCTGATTAGTTGATGCATGCCACTCACTGGCTATCTCATTACCACAGCTGACAGCTCCTGTGGAACTTTCTGGAATACAATCTGACCTATATTGGCTCGCTACTGTGTGAGCAAAAGTAGTTAAAACACTGAAAAAGACACCCTAACCACACTAGTTTGTCAATGTATTTCACATTTTAGGCATAATTGCCCGTGAATTTCCTCCCCTTATAACTGTTTAAAATGTATAAAAATGTATCTCCCACTACTAAATGTGCCAATTAAATTAAACATTTTTGCATCTTTACTTGAACCCCAGGTAGAAGATATTTGCATGATCCATATTTTCAGATTTCATTGGCATTTGAAGCATTCAAATAATTATGTTAATTGCCGACAATACTTATTTGTTGAACTTTTATGGTGGTTACACCACTACAGTAACAGTGTTTATTATTAAGTTTACTGGAGAGTGCAATGCTCTGCCAATGTAGCTGTACATCATAAAATGTGTACTACTACTACTCCAACTAATATGACTCATCATAAAATGTGTACTACTAGTCCGACAACTATGACTAATCATAAAATGTGTACTACTAGTCCAACTTTTATGACTCATCATAAAATGTGTACTACTAGTCCAACTATTATGACTCATCATAAAATGTGTACTCCTACTCCAACTACTATGACTCATCATAAAAAATGTATTCAGCATTCACCACCTCATTGTTTGGCAGGAATTTCTTGTTTAATTTCCATACCTTCTGTATCCAATTCTGTTTCTCGTAAAAGTTGTCCCTCATGGAGCAAAAACTGGCCAAAATATAGTTTCCTTCACTAGATTGGGATAATTGTGGTAAGAAAGATAATAAGCAGAAAAGGGAAGGAAGCATGCTGTCACTGTAACTGCTAAAATGTCGGTACATTTTCGTTAGCTATCAATAAAACTGTATTGTATGTCTGAGTAATGGTCAGTAATGGTCAGTAATAAAAACCATTATCTCTCATACAATAAATCACAACAGATCAATCAATCCGAGACTGTTAGAATATTGTTTGTTATACTGAGTGGTATTGGATAAATACTTTTTTATATTATTCTTTATGAAAGTTCAAGTTTCTTCAAATAACTTCGATTAAAGGCCAATTTTTGTCCTACATCTTTTATGGTATCTTGACTATCACAGCTTGGGGCCGTAACTCTCTGTCTGCTTACCCCACTCCTCCTCACCCACAGTGAACCATCCTCTGGGGGTAATTACAGATTGTGTGGAAAAATAAACTCCATCATTCTACATCAATTACTTCGCAGTTAAATGGAAAATTGAGATCGGGCTGAATGAGTTAGCTAACATTACGGCAACATCTCAGGGTGAGATGTCAACACAATGGCAAGACCGACCATTCAACACTCACTACTCTCACGTAACACCCTCTGACTTCAATATTTTTTCAGCTCCACTGGATTTCCTTTTGAATAGGGATCTGTTTGCTGATGTACCAGATCCTATTTGGGAAGCTAACGGGGATTGCACAATTCATCACATTTTGATGACATTCTAAATGTGCTACTATTATATCATACTATCACTATTTATGAATTTATTAAATATACAATGGACAATTTTAGATCTATTCCAATAAATGTGAATAAATAAATAAATAAATAAATAAATATATATATATATATATATATATATTATGTCGTAAAGAAGAAATCTATGATTATAAAAAATTATAACAATTACATCGTACGAATTTCAGGTTCAAGTTTAACTCCCTATTCCGCTAAGATGAATATGTTTTTGGTTCATTGAGTGAGACAAGGTTCAAATTGTTTGAATATAGAGCAAGTAGTCAATTTTTATTACTTTATCAAGTTTGACCTATAGTCAACTCTTTATAAACTGTGTTGCATAGGAATTTAGATGACATTGAATGGGTTAAAAAGATAGCATGTCACAGATGTGGTCTTGGCGTGACAATGCCCTCCCCCATCTGTCAGGCAGTGGTTCGTGACTTTGAAGTGACAACGTCAGGCCCCAACAATCAACAACTAACAAGATGAATCCATGACTTTTCTGCAGAATGATTGTCGTCTGCTCATCTCTTGCTTCGGGGCCCAGTAATCTGTATTGTGAGAAGTTACCTAACAGTCTGTGTCCGGCTGGCAGGAAGCAGCTCGCAGCTCTAACAGATGGTTGGGACACACTTCCATCTAAATGGGAGAGGATTTCAGCTAAATAAGGGGAAGGGTCGGCCTCACCCCCTCAGTCAGCTGTTTATTTTCAGTGTCTGTGTCCCAGCATGCATTTATCACTCTAATGATAATGGGCATTAGTTCTGTTTGCTGACTTTACCTCACACCCTGGTAACACCACATTGTCCCCTTCTGATATACAATTACCACAGAGTTAGGCTTCAACCGAGTTATGCAACAAATAACTAAAACTTAACACAAACCATTTATTCCATAATTTCCCATTTATTTTATTCCCGTTATTTCCTGCTCACTTCGTTGAGCGCTGGCCTATGAATCAGAAGATGGATAGAGATATCTGTGGGCGTATATGCCTGTGGTAAATCCTGTGTACTACTGCATCAGTCCACGTGTGTGTGTGTGTGTGTGTGTGTGTGTATGTGTGTGTGTGTGTGTGTGTGTGTATATGTGCGTGTGTGGGTAGGTATGTATGTGGGTATACATATACCTTTATGCATATGTACCTGTCATACATATGTACCTGCAAAACATATGTACCTATGTATATTTCCTTACTCAACATTACTGAGGGAGCGCGAACCATAAGTTGATTTTAACTTCTTGCGCTTCCCTTCAACAGTCTTTACATGAGGGAACACTTTGTACATATTTTAGTGCAAATTAATTGTGCGTGTACTTTTAATTAGGCCGTTATATGTATATAGTGTAAATTGTGTCATTCAGTTTTTTTTTCTGTTGAATAAACCAAATAAATAAAAAAAATATAAAATATGTATAAATGCGCATATGTATATCTCTTTACATAAATACTGGTGTATATGTGTACCACTGTATCTATATATATATATATATATCAGTTATATATATACCAGTATATATGTACACCGGTTTCTATATATCCCTGTTTCTATTGTGTACCTGTGATATAGGTGTAACTGTGGACCTGTATAGTATACCTATGTAGCCTACCTGTATAATATACCTGTGTAGCCTACCTGTATAGTATAGCTGTGTTACCTAGCTGTATAGTATAGCTGTGTTACCTAGCTGTATAGCATACCTGTATAGCCTATCTGTATAGTATACCTGTATAGCCTATCTGTATAGTATACCTGTGTAATCTACCTATATAGTATACCTGTATAGCCTACCTATAGTATACCTGTGTAGCCTACTTGTATAGTATACCTGTGTAATCTACCTCTATAGTATACCTGTGTAACAATATACCTGTAATGATGCAATACACGCATCGATACATTGATTGATAATACCTGGTGTCATTATCATAACGCGTCTACTGGCCAATGTCCACGGTTGACAGATCTCTCGGTGACAATACCCCATTATCACTGGACAGCTGTACTTATTGCGCTAATTGTACCCACGATCCTATAACCAACCCTTACCCCCCCCTCCACCACCACCACACCCTATTGTCACACGATTCTCTTTATGACATACACACTTAATCATCTTTTATAAGGATAAAATCGATATTGTGTATTTGACTCAGAACTGCGAGCTTTCTAACTGACCCCACCCTCCTGCCCCTCACTATGTCATGATCCTGGTACATGTCATGACATGGCATGACGTGCAATACACCTTTACTCCACACGTTGATTACTCTAGCATCTACCTGATCACATGATTGTAACCTCATTACCATATGCCATTATAACAACTACCTCATCTGATCGAATCATTATTCATTAATAGATGTATTGTGTATATATAAACATCGTATCTCTTTGAGAAATTTATCTAATCTTTCCCAAGTGTCATTGGCCGATATGAGCTGTCAGTCATAAGTTTAAGTGATTAGCATGCGCAAATGTTAACCAATAAGACAGAAGGTTAATAGCATAGGTGTTTTTTATGCTTGCTGAAATAAATTCTCTTATGGAATGTTGTAATTTCAATAATAAATCAACACTCGCACTGCTTGAAAGGGGCATGCAAGGGTATTGAGATTAATTGAATTAATATTATATGCTTCATCAGGCTTATGGAATGTTATTACATTAGTCTCAAAATGTCTTACCCTTACATTTTTCCTTACTTTATAAGACTAAACAGCTAATTAAATGTACAATTTCTGTTGAAGAAAGCTTATATATCTGGTTGGTATTTGTGCTTACCTTAGAAACTTTAGAGACTAAACATCTGGAGTGTGGATAAAATGGGAAAAATGAAAATTTATGTCATATTATGTTGCCATGGTTTTAATAAAAACATAATTCATAATTGGCGCGAAATTAATAAAATTCCATGTCCAAGTTATGGAGATTATACAAAAATATGAATTGATCACGTATTTATGCTATTGGGTACATTATACCTACTAGACCAAATAATTAGATTCATAGAGATATATACATGATTTACTGTGTAATCAGAAATTTCTATTTTTTTCCAAATTATGAAGCATGACGTAAAATAGCACTTTTAAATGATTATTGATGATCTAATCAAGTCAACTGGTGGACAATGTTATTCCTGACCTTAGTGCTATACCTGCCCTGACCGATGGTCATTTGGTCAGGGTGCTAGATTACATAATTCATTACACCATTCTCTATAACTATCCAGTCATAGCAGACAATGCCTCCTTAATGGTTACCTGCCCTTATATCACCCAGTTACCTCCCATTACATCATGCCATGATCCGTGTAACATTTTGGCAGTGTTGGCCATGCACTTAACAAGAATTACAGCCTATGATTGGTTCATAAACCTGTCTTGTTATGTCATTATACATTATCTGCTGGATACCTATATATCTCCGACCACTTCACCCGATACACAGAAGCACGCGTTTCTCCTACTACGTTATTTTGGTTTGCTATGCTTTTAGACTATTAATTTCTAAAAAAGGACAAGTTTTTATAGCTACTCTATTAATGGTAGTAGATGTCAATCACATTTACTATATTAATTGCATCATTATACCCTCGTAAAATTCACAATATCCCACTACAGTACAAATCCTTCTGAATATTCAAGCTCAAAATTGTTGATCAATCGCTGATTTGTATGTATTCGAATTCTCAACCGCTCGCATGAAAGCCACGATCCTAACAACCAGACCGTTGGTGTTGACAAGATAACAATGATCATAAGGAATATAATGAGATAAGCATAGAAAAAAGCTAGACACTGGCAGGACCCAAAATTCCCAATAACCCCAAATGACCAGTCTGGTATTCTACCAACTGAGCTATAAAGGCAGACTCTCATCCGCTCATTTTGGTATTTCACACCCTTTAGGAATATACTGCCATTAAAATATAATTAAACGCA
Source organism: Epimenia babai (assembly GCA_011762755.2). Classification (NCBI taxonomy): domain Eukaryota; kingdom Metazoa; phylum Mollusca; class Solenogastres; order Cavibelonia; family Epimeniidae; genus Epimenia; species Epimenia babai. The sequence continues at coordinate 6,626 of WURV02185858.1, read as the reverse complement.
GCAAAATATCAGTAAAACGCAACAAAATGTAGTTAAAAACATTAACTACGCAATTAGGATGCGATGTTTCCACACACATATAATGATAGTCCTAAGTAAACTGAATCTTGCGATGTCTCAGTTGTTTACTGATAGAGGTACAAAAGGTAGGTAATTCAAATAAGTGATAAAAACAATATCAGTCCACTCTGAATTCTTATAATGGTAGCAGAGTTCCCATATATACGGTTTATATTTGTATACTAAATGTTGAAAAAATCATTTACTTCTCGTAAAAAACAAAAGTTGACACATTTTTGACAATATCCTCCTATTTTTTCGCACTGTTTTTTTTCTGCGAGACACCACGACACAGATTTCAAAATCACAATCACGGAGTTCATAATGAGTTTGGAATGATCAGAAGGTAACTCACCATATCGCTGAGAGGGTTTGTGTGCTGCCACATAGCGTGTGTCTTGATCGAACAGGTTTTTTGTGTTAATTATCCATTAATGTTATTTTGGTTCCTCGAAAATTTCTGTAACGTTTTTGACGATGTAAATCATTTTTAAGGTTATGTAACGTCGTCGTTATTGCGATATGGTTATAGTTTCGTTACGTCACACGTTTCTGGAATGTTACCCGAACGTTACAGTTTGTTACCTCGGTGAGGTGTTGTCACAAGGTATTTAGCTCACTAACAAAACCTTAGCCAGTATGGTGTAAGTTTATGGAGAGTTATGCAGGAGAGAAAGGCCAGGGCGTCCAGTGAATGGTCACTAGTGAATGAATGGTCAGCAGTGGTCAAGGGAATGCGATTGGCTCATAGCCCGAGCTATTCACTGCTTAGCTGGCTGCCTGCTGTTGGGCAATGTTGCGTAATCGTGGATAAGGTCTGGTAAACCTTTTGTCAGCTGTCATTATAGATAAGCCCTAGCTGTGAGACATTCACTAGCCCTTTCAGAAGTTCCTCGGACACTAGATGGCCATCATTTTTTGTCCGAAATGTAGGTAGTGCCACAATGGCAGCGGAAAGTGCCCGTAGATATACCGTATTATCCTTCGCCAGGTATTCGACACAATTTTAATGGACGGCCAATACACCATTTCAAGTGCAGTTATCTATCGAAATCATGCGGACTGGTAGTCTGGTTTTTTTCTTGGATTTTCTACAGAATGCCAGCATCGAGATCTAGAGATTAAAAAGGTTAAAAATAGATCCTTCTCATTTAACTGGCACTGTTTTTTCCACCGGGAATTTTATTCCTGTCTAGAATCACTGACTCCAGCATTGCCACAATGGTTCTCCTGAACATAAATTCTGTAAATTCTGTAAGTGCCAGAGGGAATCTGTAAAATGCTGACTATTCACTAATTTCCCTTGCATCATTTAAATCCTTTATTAAAACCTGTCTTGTAGGCAGAGTTTTTTTGTTGTATACAGCTACAAACTTTTTAATTATTTATAATTATTTTCATTATTATTGAAAAGTTTGGATTATTGTTTATATCTTATAATTTTATATTTAAGATCACAATTTTTTAATATTTCCAAACTAGCATTTCACGTTAAGTTTTGATGAATGAAGGATTCTATGATGGTAGTTATATTAATCATAGATAATGTTTATATAGATTACAGTTGTTTTTAGTCGTAAGATCTCATTGAGAGATCTGTTCATGGAACTTATTAATTTCTTAATTCTTAATTCCTTTTACATTTACACTTATACTGAACATTTTGAGACATTTTCAAGGGAAAAATCAAGAATATGGGCATTTTTATTTTCGATTAAAAAAATATTGCTCAATGTTCAAATGGATTTTGATGTTTGCTGCTGTAAATACCTGAACCTTGTGTTTCTCGTTATATTAATGATCTACAGGACCACGTCTGTCTGTTTATTGTCTGTATTTTACATATCTGGTATATTTTATTTAAGGTGACTCTACCTTTGACTTTTTACTACTTGTTATACATGATGCTATTTCGAGAGAACTGATACATCATTTATTTTATCGAATCGTGGAATTATCCACTTAACAAAAATCCCTCATATAATCAAAAAAAAATATTAAAATTTTAAATGTACCTGTAATTCGCATAATTAACATTTTTATTAAAACGCTACTGCGGCAAAAGTGTACCTAATACAATCTACAAACCAGAAAGTACAATGGTCATTTCAGGGGAATATTAATAAATTTAAAAAAAAACAGTAAAATGTATAAATATGAAAAAATTCTGTACAAAATCTATATTTATCAAATGGATGAACATAAATGCCTCATAAAATAATATTATACTCTTTTAATACATTTTTATTATGTTTACTGATGTATGTTATTGGAGTTTAAATTTGGTCATGAAAGCTATATTATTGATACTCTTCTCTTCTTTAATTTCGGGCAGTCACCAATTTTGGGGAATTCTGGGGATTTTTTGCACAACAGAGTGTCACGCTTGAAAATTTATATCCTAATAAAGAATAGGATTTCTGTCAGTGATAATGCTTATTGTTCATGCTGGTAAGAGTTATTACCCTTTTAATTGGTGTTATTATTTACCTCCCTTTGCCATGCTTCATCTTTCAATATCAGTTATGTGATATAGAGTTATCTTTAGATTAACTTCATTGTCTCCCTTGGTTTTTTCTCTTGAGACTTTCCTGCTATCATATTTTAGATATTTAAAATGTCTCACTGGCATCTGCTTAGCTGTTTTTGAAATGAAAATAAAATTAAATATATTTGATTTAAAGTGCACTATTCGCAACGCTGTCTAACACACTTTACATCAATAAAGAATACACATTAAAAATTAACATAGCATAGAAAATATACAGTACTAGTATAGTTTTTCTAGTCCATCACTGACAATTTGCAAAACTAGTCCAAAATGTCACAGGTCATATCTTGCCTAGATCAGGGAATGAGTCTTCTGAAATTCCACCGATTTAATCATATTGCCAACTCCTCTCCGTGATTCAGTAGGATCTCTGTACACCTACAACATTGAACTGGGTTAACAGCACCCACACTTCCCATCCTACCCCGTCGTACATTCACCGTACATGCTAAAGTACCGCCTACACACGTGTTCTTCAGACATTCCGCACTCCGCTCAACCTGAAGTATAACTGCACTTCACCTCATTCATGGATCCACCTCATCAAACATCTCCTCTCCATCCTTCACACCGGACTAGCAGTTGCCAAGAAAAACGGTCCGTAAAACTGTCTCTAATAACTAAATACGCAACACAAGACATAAAGAAATTTTGAAGTGTCACTTTTTGACAAATAACCGTAAGTTTTCTTGGCAAAATTTTCTAAAAAGTGAATCTATATATTTATATATGTATATATGTGTGTGTGCGTGTGTGCGCGCGTGCGTGTGCTGTATTTTCACAACAGATATTCCACACAAAGTTGTTTGTGGGAATGTTAAAGACTGACTCTGAGTGTGTTCTGAAGGGTGCTGAATACAGAAATACGTAGGGAGAATTCTGATTTTGTAGCCTAGAGGTCATTCGGAGGTCTAAGCTTTGTTTCTAAAAACGGCCAAATTTTTATGTGTATTTATCTCGCGTTCACTGAATTCTCGTGTGTTTCAGGAAGTGCTTTTAACAGTTTGTGGGCTGAGTTAGCTTCAACATTTGAAGACTTTTTGTTCACGAAGCAGTAAGTATTGATAGACAAGAAGCCGTGATTGAAAGAAGTGGCGCTGAATTCATAACATTCTACCGTATAGAAACATTGGTAAAAATCATTTCTCTGTATGTTTAACCCATAAACCACCGATACAATCATGATCGCATTACATTTTTATATGGTTGAACTCCTTGTACAATTTGTTTTGGTAACGTCTAATTTGTCAGATTTACATTTAGCTCAGCACTTCCTGTATTCTTTAATAGAAAATTAAAATTAATTAACAAAAAACTACGTTGCTCAATATTTCAATTTAATATCCACTACTAAGTTGTATTAACTGTATCCTCCTCAAGTGGGTGAAGTTTGTGTAATAGTAATTATGTATGTATCATATATTTTATGTATACCTGCATAGATTGCGTTTAATCAACTGCATTTTTCAGTATATTTGTGTATATTTTACTTGTTTCAGATAAAGTATGTAATTCATAAACCCAATGAAATATTATTATTATCATTATATTCTAATTTTGATACGAGCTCAGCCTCATTAGAAAAGGTTTTTCTGGATCATCACTTGATTTTTATGAATCAGTTTTTCCTGATAAAGAAAGTCTGTTAAAATCCCCTTGAAAATGGGTGGTCAATTGCATGATCAGAAGTTTAACAAAAGCTTGTTGGATCATGTGACCTCCTGCATGAACGTCGAGAACTAAGGAATCCCAACTCTGCCTCTTTTCCCCGCGACTAACGTCACCTACCTGCAATACTTGGGAACCTGCTCCTTTCTGCTCGTGAATTTTAACACCTATCTCAACGAGCTCTGCGTCTGCCTCTTCTCGCCATTTTTCAAATGGAATTTTTAAAATACATCCCTGACAAAAAACCGCGTATACGAGCAGGATGTCAAGATGTCCCAGAAAACACGAGGAAGCTGTACCAGTTATATAAATAGTTAATGGTATGGATGGACAGCAGAGCCAATTGTAGCATGTACCAATGTACGAATGTATAATTGTGGGTTGGGTGGTTTCAGACCCACGCCCGCCACTCTGTCGGTAGAAGACTGCCAGAGGGATGAGACCATTGACTGCCAGGTGAGGTCACACCTGAAAAAATATACTTGTACATAACAGATTGTGCGACTCTTTCTCTTTGGGCCTCTTACTCAAGGTATATATTTCATAGGGCGACCTTGGCAACCCTGATATCTATGCCAGATCAGTTTCTGGCGATGTTTTTCAGATTTCTGTGTCAGATTTCTGAAATTATCAATATATACTAGGACTTAAGATGGTATTTTCAGCTTTTGCAGAAAATTTTTAGTGGCGGACAATTATTAAGCAAACAAGTGGTACCCTACTATTGCGATATGCCATTCTACTATCGTAACTAGCGGATAATCATTCTTTGATATTGAATTATCAGTTTCTCCGATTGCCAAAAATTTTCTATCTTGAGTTGTTTTTCACTATTTATAGACTTGATGATTGGGTCAATGAGGCTTGAGTTTGTATTTTGTTGGTTTGAACAGTGAGTAGTTAAAATATTAATTCATTATTTTATAGTTCGTCTTGTGAGAAAAAAAAACAGAAAATGATTTTGAATCTAACCAAACTGATAAAAAACAACGGTACCACAATTTTGTCTTCCTGAAATTTAGATAAACAGGAACTTTCGGATATCAAGGTTGCATCTGATGGAACATAATTAACGCATGCGATTGTGTTAATCCCTGTTCAATTTTGATATTTCGCGATATGCCTGTGATATATACAGTTACTTATAGTTTGTAAATGCAGATCTCGTATCTTGTCACGGACTGCTAAAATGCGTCGGGCATTTAAAATCCAGGTGATCCAGCTGATCCGAGACGACATCCTGCCACATTCTGCCTCGATGCCTCGTGACTTCCTCCACAGGGTCATGGCCATTCTCAACCGTGGCTCGATCCATTCCGTGTCGGCCGACGCCTTTATCGGTGGGTCGATATAAAACATCTCATTCCGTGGTTAGCACGTTCCGGACCATCTAACATCTCGCTTATCCAAACGAAAATGAGCGAGAAATGATCAACAGGTGGAGCTAAAATATTTAATGAAATAATTTCAGCGTAGGTTAATACAAATGAAATATCATATTCGTACATCCATAATTCTATGATTCATCGAATTTCTCTCTGTTTTGTAGACTATATGTAACTAATATCTTTTTTTCTGAACTGCCTAAACCAAAAAAATCATAAAATAAATTATAGAATTCTCAAACCATTGACCTCGGAAGTTGAAATATTGGCTTTATTTGGTATTGATAGATGTCCTTCCTATGTGATTTTATGGCCTTTTTAATTTAATTTTTCTCCGTAATTTTTCCCTTTCTGTTATTCGTGTGATCCCACGAGGGTTGTTTGTCCCGTCGGTCTCTCTGTCCCTTCCGTGACATGCCCCAACTCGTCGCAGATACAGATTCATCCAGAAAACTGCGCGAGGAATTTGCAAAGTCCTGTTTCGAGACGTTGCTCCAATTTTCTTTCACGAACAAACGCTCGGAGGAAGGCGTCATCACGAAGATGGCCGTGATGTCTTTGTTACAACGATGTCAGGATGTCGTCAGAAAGTACGTCGAGGATGAGAAGCTCAGTGGGAAATGTCCGTTACCTCGGTCAGTTTTATTTCACACTTATTTTATCCTTCCATTTATACTGTAACTAATAACTTTAATAAAGCAGTGGGAAATGTCCGTTACCTCGGTCAGTTTTATTTCACACTTATTTTATCCTTCCATTTATACTGTATGTCCGTTACCTCGGTCAGTTTTATTTCACACTTATTTTATCCTTCCATTTATACTGTATGTCCGTTACCTCGGTCAGTTTTATTTCACACTTATTTTATCCTTCCATTTATACTGTATGTCCGTTACCTCGGTCAGTTTTATTTCACACTTATTTTATCCTTCCATTTATACTGTATGTCCGTTACCTCGGTC
>WURV02185847.1:0-12820 GCA_011762755.2 Epimenia babai | reverse complement strand
GGGGTGATATGTGAGTATCGAAGGTATTGTATATGCGCTGAATAGCTGCCAAAAACCATTTCATTGTAAACCGCATCCGAGAGCCTTTCTTGGCTGATACTTGCGGTATATAAATGTTGTACTCTACCTTTTATGATTTCTGTAAAGGGTAAGACTGAAGGAAATGTTGAGCTATACTGTAATGGATATTGCATCTGTAGAGCAACACGGAATCCCTGCTGACTAATTATTGCATACTAATTATGATGTTAAATAATAGTTGTAATCCCTCGTTTATCAGCTTGACGTAAAAAAAATCAGCCACCCCAGTCATACCACTCGCTGTCTCTAGCCAGCAAACATCGCAGGTGTCGACTTCAGGCTCCCCATGCTAACTGAGCGTATTGCACTCGGCGAAATCCGTCTAGGAATTAGCTAGTAAAATTTATGACAGAGTATGTCTATAGCATTTGTCCCTAGCATTGTATGACTTCTATCTATAATCGAAAGTTACATGTATACCTCATGACATCTCTAATTAATAGGTGTCATACAGTAAGGAATTGTTTATTCTACGGACCTGATTAATATAACAGCATAAATTATAGCAGTAGAACGAATGGTTAATGAGCACCATTGCATCCGCATAGTTGATGCCTATGTTTCTCAATAGGGTCGAACTCTCCGTGAAACATTCATTACTTTCGGCAGTTGATTTCTCAAATCTTATTGGTTAACCCAATACGTAAGGTGTATTATTGAAACAATATGTGCGAAACCCATTATGTTAGATCATGTTGGATGATCTTATGATGTAACATTGTGTGTGTTTATGCAGGGTTTAATTTTGGAGAATGAAACATTGACAAATGGAAACCGCCTTTCCCGTGGTCACACAAACATCGTAGCCCGTATATCTGTACCTTACTAAGGCCTAAAAGAATACAGTGTAGAGACACAGTATACTAAAGAACAAAAAACAAGAGTTATAACCCGCTTCATCGCTCTATTATTTTAGAGTGAAGAATGTGAGAGCTCATAATGGAGCAGAGCAAGATATTATCTGATTTACCAAAACGCTTGAAAGAGTTAAAACACTTCTTGCGCATCAGCATGTCAAACGTTGGAACATGTAGTTCCAAGCACTATATACTCTATATAAAATACTCTCAGTAGGGCAAAACATTTTTACATGTTCCTAATACACAACCCTGAGCTTATTATGCTCTCTTGTAGTACTCAGCATGGTTTAATAATGAAATATCTTCGTTAAAACGTGAATTTCGTAATGCAGAGAGGGACTTTAGACAACTTAAAACACTGGAATCCCTTACACAGTATCTCACCGCTAGAAAAAACGAAATTCTGCTCTATTGAAGGCGAAAATGTGTCATTACTAACATAATAAATTCAGCATTTGAGTCGGGGACATTCTCCAATCACCACAAACAATCGTCTGTAGCTGCTCTGATGAAAAATCTGGTTTAGATCAAAACGACTTTCAGAGCTATCGCCCAGTCACTAAATGAACCATCCTTCCCAAACTAGAAGAACGAGCAGCTTCTTCTCAAATCTTAGAGTATCTCAAAGAAAACCAACTTCAGGATCCCCTTCAGTCTACGTTTCGTAAGGGTCATAGCACAGAAACGGCCTCACTTAAAATACAAAAATGACATATACGTGCAAACTGTGATGACAGTGTCATATCCTTACTTATTCTTCTTGACCTCTCTGCCGCCTTTAATAGCGTTGATCACTCAATTCTTCTAAATAGACTTCAAAATCGTTTTGGTGTATCTGGAAAAGTTCTAGATTGGATTGAATCTTATCTCCACGGTCGATATCATAGGGTCAAAGTTGCTCTATGGGGAGTCATGTTATGTCTGTCACCAAATCTGCGTATTTCTACATTAGAACTATATCTAAAGTGCGTCAATATTTCGATCGCCAGACTACAGAAAATTTTGTGCATACATATGTTACTTCACGACTTGATAACTGCAACTCACTTCTCTTTGGTATATCTGGTCACTCAACTCATAAACTCCAACTAGCCCAAAATGTAGCATTATATGTATGTGAAACTAAGAAATATGCCTTGTATGCGAAATAAGTCTTGTATGTAAAACTAAGGAATATGATCGAATTACTTCAATTTTTAACGATCTTCACTGGCTCCAAATTCAGAAACGAATTAAATTCAAAATTTTGATATTAACGTTCAAATCGATTCATGGTATAGCTCCTTCTTATATTTGTGACTTTATATCAACATATGTTTCTGGTCGTAAAGGCAACCGATCAGCAAACAGATTGCTACTTGAAAACTGAAAACTATGGGTGGGCGATGTTTGATGAAGGCAGCTCCCACACTTTGGCACGAGCTTCCTGCAAACATTCAAACAATTACCACTCTTGAATCGTTGAGGAAGGCTATCTGAAGCACACTGCATGGGCACCGTCCATATCCGTCATAATTTTTCTTCGCTTTTGTTTGATGATCCTTAAGCCATCCTCACTCTGTGAGTTGGCGGCATCTTGATACGACTCGCCCCTATTCGCGGTATCGGCAATGTCATTTTTCAATACTCTAGTAAAATCCCGATCAACCGTACTCTACGTGTGGTTGATGGATTTCAGATCCCACGCACGCGCAACTGGTTTACTCACATCCACACCCACATGTTGGCGTGCTTTTGCCCTCACCCCCTCACCGGGAAGGGAATCCGCAAACGTTGGAATGGGCTTTTTCCCTCTTGAGAACCCGCTGAAGTTCAATTTGCTGAATCACGGATGTGAAGACAGCATCTTGCAGGCCGTTTAGATCATCGCGCAATATATGAATCTCCTTCGGAATACTGAAAGAATCGACTGTGTCCCGACCAGTGGACGGTTCTTTGGATAAATCACGAGAGAGAAAACGGTCAAGGACTGCGGCCACGGCTACGGATAGCATATTAACTGTTTTGCATTGATGTTTGCACCCACGCCGTTGACGTATCTCGAATTAGTGGGTTCAATTTATTCCAACGCTTTAAGCTTCGCATTGTCGATGTAGGAATCGTCATCGTAAGTCACCACCCAACTTGAAGATATTACGTCCCGCTCTACCGCTAGGACAACGTGCTAATGGGAACTATTACAAGTGATAGGCGTCGTTGTTTGAAACCGTACAATCTTAACCGTTCTTAAGTTTTTAACAGCTCAAAAATTCGTCTACTGGACCATATTAACATGTCCAGTCTTAATATATCATAACTTCTACCCAATATACAATCCTACTTTTGACATGATCTTAAAGGGGGTAGCCAAGGGGTTCTCCGAATAGTTGTAAAGAAATGGACAGAAAAAACCTATACCTTTATACGTCCCATCAGAGGTATAGGTTTTTTCTGTCATTTCTTTCCAATCCTACTTTTGTAATCACAAAGCTCCCGAGACCAATGAGGACTTGTTCAATACACAACATAACGGACTAATTATTCGATATTTATTAATCACCGTTCGAGTAATTCAGCCTTATATTACACCGACAAAACAATTATGTAAAACAAAAATAGAAATTTAGTTTTATTCCTCTTTTAAGCCATACAATAATGCCATACAGTGTTAAGTTACCTAAAGTGTGAGATAAAGTGACGTTTAAGTAGTACGCAAAAAGCTGTTTTTTCCCCGATATCTCGATTATAAACGTACATTTTTTCAATTATGACACATTAAACGTTTCTGTTTACAGCGCACGTATTTCACGATGGCTCTAGACACTGACAAGGTCCTCGCGGAATTGGGTCAGTTCGGTTTATATCAAAAGCTGATATTTTTAGCCATTGGACTGGCTGCGATTCCTGTTGGCTATCAAACGATTATTGTCGTGTTCCTTGGAGCCAAAACCGACTTCCGGTGTGTTTACAATGAGACGAATCTTACGCAATGGTCTCAGAACTGTACATTATTAGAAAGCGTCGAGTCATGCGACACTTTAGAGTTTGACCGATCTGTTTTCACGAACACGATCAGATCACAGGTAATGTTTAGAGAAAAAAGAAAACGTCGATTTTAAAATATATTTTTACAACTTATTCACACAATGAATTAGGTGCTGTCAAAGAAATTGGATGGAATTAATTAAGCACTTTGTTCAGCGGGTATTAAATGAGAAATCTTTTAAAAAATTGCGTGCAATCTTTGAGATGTGTAATACACACAATTTTTATTGCATTTAGTGGAACATTATTCGACATGAACTTGCATAATTAAAATCAAAACAATAAACATAATTTGTCAAATACCCATTTATACTCTTAATACAGTGGGGCCTCGTGTGTGAGCGAGACTATCTGGTCGCCATGGTTCAGACTGTATACATGATGGGTTGGCTGGTCGGTGTGATTGTTCTCGGGTATCTCTCCGACAGGTAAGCAATGATCACAGATCAAAGGTGAATTTTATTAAATGATTAAGTTGCGTGTTGACACGTTAGTCATCTTGCTTGTTTCGCATGGTCGGAACTCGTATATATTTTAGTTTTTGTAGCTAAATAATGGTAACACCCAAGCAAAAACATTACTTCTTTATTTCCGATTTTACGTTCATTTATCATTTTCCGTACGAAACATTTGCCCGTCGTCGAATGCACTAAATTATTTCGATATAAAAAGTGGGGGAAAAGGTAGACCTTGAGTGTCTCAAGATCATGCCTTTTTGTTTGCTGATATATTTTCAAACGGAGGACTTCGCCAAGACAGATCCTGCGATGTTGATAGTATCATTTTTGGATACAATAATAAAAATTACAGAATCTGCGGTATCCAAAGATGCCAACATAAACGTAAATGTAAACTTCTAAAGCGAAGAAATCAACTAAAAATAGGCTGTTAATTGCGCTGAACAATATCAATAAAATATTGCTAAAATTGTAAAAAAATATCAATAAAAGCGCCATGAAGACAATATTTATAGAGAGAAATGCATAGGAAAAAACCTATACCCCTGATGCGACTAATTACTATCACATACTATATTTATGTGTATATATAATGAAACAACTATCGAAATGCATGAGTCTAGTTAAAAATGAGTTTTTAGATGCGACAGAAAAAGGTAGGGCGTTCCATGATTTGCGTCCGGCACATGAGTAGACACGATTGTCCGGTGTTACAAGGCGACGTGTGTTAGATACGGCTGCCAAAATCAGCGTCACCAGAACGCAAACGATGACGCGGCACGTAATAAGACATCATCTCATTTATATAAGTTGGCGGCGAGAGACTCGTGGGCGTGATACATGAACATCGGCACCTTAAACTCTATCCGTTGGCGAACCGAGAGCCGATGTATTGTAATCATAATGAAGTGATCAGCTAATATTTATGTCTGCTTGACAACACGGCATGTTCGACCCGAGTCAGGTTACTGAGTAACTTCGACGGACAACAGATCGACAAACTGTTGCAATCGTCAAGCCTCGGCGTCACGAGAGAGAGGGAGGGGGAGAGGGAGGGCATGGGAGGGAGGAGAGAGGGAGGGTTATAGTGGCGGCGATCCGTTGCCCGACCTAGGTTCGGATTTGCCGTTCGTATTTGAGATGTATTTTACGTTACTTACAAATATTAGTAACGTGCGCCTCGAGGGACATGCGTTGTTAGGATAGAAATCGTGACACGAGAGCGTGATGGACCTAAAATGACCTATTTATTTTTCTTTAAAACTGAATATGTCACTATGTATTTTGCGCTCAATTTTGAGAAATTGTAAAGTATTAATATACACATTATAGCTCTTTCGTCAAGTCTGCACAAAACCGTTTAAATACGTATATCGCCGTAAACGTTATGTCGCCGTGGCAGTGTGTTCAAAGGAGTAACTATCGAAACGGGCGACCCTCCCGGGCATTATTCGCACCCAATTAAAAACATATTATGACTCGGCATTTCGCTTACTAATGATTTTGCCAAAACACAGGCAGCATTGCACGGTCGAAAACGTCGAGAAAGCCATCCATCTCACAAGAATGTTATTAATTCTATTGAAACATTTTATGAGCGTCATTTTTCTCGCGATTTACCGCAAGCAAGACCATCCCGAACTCTATATTAATGTAGCGCCAGTCGAACATAAGTCCCGTCTCTAAAATGGGTAGATGCTCGATATTATATTTGGCGGGGGATATCTCAGTATCGAAGGTATTGTATATGCGCTGAATAGCTACCGATAACATTTCATTGTAAACCGCATCAGAGAGCCTTTATTGGCTGATACTTGCGGTCTATGAATGTTGTACTTTACCTTTACATAAAATATCGAATATCGAAAATATCGAATATCGAACATAAAATAAAAATTTACTATTAATTCCTGTATACATATACTGTATAGTTCGTGTGCTGAGGGAGATTATGATTCTATATAAAAATTTGTGATACAATGAGATATAATCCCGTATTTACGCAAGTAACTAACGAACAATATGACTGGCAAGACAACGGTATGTCGGGGCGTATCACATCAACAAGAAAACGCCAGAATACAACATTTAGGTAGCTCTGCGATCACAGAGTTAATCTTTAAATATTTTAGGTTCATGTCCCTTACCTCTGATTTCTTTGTTGTAGTCAGGATTTAATTGTGAACGAGTGATCATAATCAAAACGATCTCTAAAATTACGAAAAACGTACATATTACTACAAGTATGCACCTATCGTTAAGTATTGACATAATTGTAAACGCGAGTTACGTATCTTAGAAAAAAGCGGAATTATTTTACAGGTCCTTGTTATAATAGAGCGCCGGTTTAAGTTAATATTTGGCGTTGAAACACGTGCCATGTGCAATAGATTTGTGACGAAAATATCAACTCATCAATTCTTTTCCATGCTAGTATTAGTAAATATTAGATTATACGTCATATGTGCTAAATATATAAAACCCACGCAAGGAGTCTAATTTCTCATTCTGTGAGCGCAGGTTCGGTCGTAAGAAGATACTGGTAATATCTATAGTGACCCTCTGCGCATGCTCCGTGGCGCAGTCCTTCAACCCAAACCTCGTGGTGTTCATGATACTGAGGACCATCTGCGGTGCCATGGCGGGAAGTTTCATGACATCAGCTTTCGTTATCTGTAAGTTGTGTACGAGCGCACGGGTAAGACTGAACCCTAGACATCTTACACTGTTTTATACGGTATAATTGGAAAAAGGTGAGGGGGAAATGGAACTGGAAGATAAGGAGAGAAGAAAGGAGACAAGGAGGAGACGCATGAAGAGCCAAAATGGAGGAATGAGAATTGATTAAAAGAGGAGAGAGAGGTAAGGAGGAAGAGTAAGGGCGGAAGTAAGGAGGAGGTAAAGTGGAGTGGAGATTAATCACAAGGGCAAAATAAATCTATACGATGACCGTCTATGAAACATACAAATAACAGGGCATGCTGGTTTGATGTATTAGAGTTGGCCATCAAGTTTATTTTTTAGGAATTCAAACAAAATTAGGGTTAGTGGATGATTTTTAATTGAAATGAAATGTAGAAACTGATAAGCACAAAATTGCTAACGGATCTAACCATTTTTTCCGACCATTGGTCCGCGACTAGCAAGTGAGATCTCCAGGATTGCATCGATTTTAGCAGTTTCCCGGGGATGCCTCATGTGAATTTCATGTTCTTAAGCCTTTTACCGGGTATGAAATGAACAGGGTCATAGATACGTGTATTTCCAATTCACCATTTGATTACAGAAAAGTGAATATGTCATTGATCAAAAGTTTAAAAGATGTTATATTGCTGCCATTTTGTCTTATTTGTAATTCTTCATTTCCAACCAACGCTTAACAGAAGAATTGAAGATAGCCAAAATTATTACCTCATTTACGTCAGGCGAACGCAGCAACTTTACAAACTACCGACAGTTTCTTTATTACCTTAATTCTCCAAAATCCCAGACAAAAATTTTTAATAGTAGACTAATATCCTTTTTGAACAATAGTAATATTCAATATAATGCTCAATATGGATTCAGAAGTTCACATTCAACATCATTTGCCCTATTAGAATTGATCGAAGAACTTACCACAGCTAGTGACAATGGAAAATTATCTGTTAGTGTTTTCATTAATCTATAGAAAGCATTCGATACCAGTGATCACAAAATACTATTAAAGACACTGGAACATAACGGAATTAGGTGACTGGACTTTCTTGGATCAATAACAATCTCAGACACTATATTTACCGTTCAATGGTATCAATCCCGAGCATAGAAATATCACCTGTGGGGTACCCCAAGACTCCATTCTAGGCCCTTCATCATTTATTATTTATATTAAAGATATATGTAATGTGTCAAATTTGCTCAATTGTTTATTTTTTTCTGATGATACTAGTTTACCATATTTCAGCGACTCCATTAAAGAGATAAATGAAGTTTTTAGTACTGAGCTGAGTTAATTCAGTAATTGCTTTCAGGTTAACAAACTATTTTTGAATTGTGAGCAAAACTAATTTAATTTTATTTGGAAAAAAGCACATTGGAGACAATTTGACAATTCGAATTGATTATATAAATATTGAACGAGTTAGTAAAAATGTATAGTTAGAGTTCATACTAGATAAAAAGTTATCATGGAAGCAACATATTATTTATGTGGAAACTGAAATATGAAATGAAAATAATATTTATTCGTTTAAAGTGTACTTATTAGCAGAGCTGTCAAACACACTTAGCATGAAACGATAGCCTCATGCTCTAAGACTATAATTTAATCACTTAAATTACATAAAATTAACACCTAACAGTATATATGTAATACACATCAATGTTAGATGCAATTATGTACATTCACAGTGAGCATGAAATAGATAACAATGTTGAATAATACAGTGGAAAGTAACACGAATATCGAAAAAAGGAAATCCTATGCAGACAAAGTCGCCATCAATATGAAGAATTAGTGAAGAACATAAATAGACCATATCTCTCTGAAAGTGTTGATTCACTGTAAATTAATAAAGAACCTTTGAACTATTTAGTGAAAGCAATGCTAAATACATATGTGTTTTGAGATTGCTTTTAGAATGGCTGACGGTTGTAGATTATTCAATGTAGGCTGGGAGTGCATTGAAGAGGCGGGGGTGCAGCAGCGTAGAAACCACAATCCCCAAAATTAACACGCTTTTTCCGAGGGAAGGAAAGCGCGAGGAAGGAAGACGGGTTGAACGCACAGGAATGTTGATTGAGATTGTCGATGACTGATAAGGAGCCATGCCATGGATACATTTCTAAGTGAGAAGGATTTTGTAGGTTATACTGGACAATATACGAGACAATATACGGGACAAAAATATCTCCATATTTTATCGTTGTAATTATTTAGTGACCAAAGACACTTTAAAAATACTATACCATACTCTTTTTTTCCCACATGTGTTTTATTGTAGTTAAATATGGGGCAACACAAATAGGCTAAAATAAAAAACGGTAGTTCTGCAAAAATTGTGCTCTAAGATAAGTAAATAATAGTGATTACTTAAGACGCACAAATCCACTATTCATCAAAAATAAATGTCTTAAAATAAATTGAATGATGTCATAATATATATATATAACTTGTTGTATAGGATAAAGAGCTTATCGTTGCCACATAATATTTAGTCATACTTTCTACAAAATGATATCCGCCATGATTATAGCCTTCGAAAATTTTCGGACTTCAAACTAAAATTTGGCAAAACCACAGAGAAAAATCATTATATTTCAATTGCAGGTGTTAAATTATGGAATGATCTTGACCCAGCTATACGATACTCGAAATCTGTGGCTACATTTCAGTACAAACTTAAAAAAAGCCTAATTGGTCAATACGAACATTAGAATATTTGTTGTTAACAGTCCTACTGTAAATATCATAAGAAAGCTTTATCATAGTGTACAGTATTTGTACATATCTGCATTATATCCTGTGATTTTTGCACATAAATTTAATACGTAATGTATTAATATCTTCATGTTTATTTTAGTTTTCATTATACGTATTACTGTATTCTTGAGTATGTCAATGTTCAATTGAATTGAATTTTCAATTGAATAAAATAATAATTGACAAAAAATTCGAGATGCCAGAATTTAGATTAGACAAGACAATGTCAATGAAACATGTAAAACGGGACCACCGCTGCTTTAAGGTATTCGAATTGGTCAACAAATAGAATAGAATTTTTAGGAATTTGGATAATTTCAAGGTTAGCGGATGAATTGACAAAATGTTTCGGTTTAGCAAAATATTAATGATGCAAAGATTAAGTTTTTTAATTATTTACTGATACACAGTTAATGAGAGTGCTTAATTAATTTACTAAAGTCGACGTTGGATTCTACAGTTGTAGAAATGGTTGGGGTAGAGAGCAGGGTGTTTGTGGGCACATGGATCCAGGGTTGGTGGGCGCTCGGCTTCGTCGCCTTGTCCGGCGTAGCGTACGGGGTCCGAGATCATCGTTACATACAACTCATCGGTGCAGTACCTCTTGCCGCCTTCGTCTCATTCTGGTGGTCGGTAGTAGTTCTTGATGTATTACGATGTAGCGCGGTAGTGCATTATTAGCGCGATGTTGGATGATAATTATTTTCATGGTGGAATATGCAGTCGGGAAATAATGACCTCTGCTTCGTAAACAACAATAAAAGCCTAAAAATATGGATAGTGTGTCGTAAAATGTCTCCGTTGACATTGAAAGCTGTTAGCAACACTTATTCTTTCTAGCCACGAAAAAAAATATATTCAATTCTTTATAATTCAAGTAGTCATCACCGTAAGTATGTAGATATTGTACAAGTTTATACGAGTGTAAAACCACCACTAGGCATTGCAGTACTTCCTAAATTTCACGTAGCTTTATTAGTTTATGTTTTTAGCTAGTAATATTGTAAAGTGTCAAATCTTGTCATTATCGACCAAGGGATAATTCGGCACTCTAAATAAAGCTTCATTATTATTGTTATTATTATTAAATTGACTAGGATGAATTTGCCAAATGGCTGGACGTCTGTAAATGGCCACCCCCCCCCCGCGTCTTTCCCGTTTAACCTGGGCAACTATGTTGTCTTTAACACTGCTACCGCAGTAGTACAACCTGAAAAATTCTATGAAATCTATGTTGTTGTCGTGGTTGTTGTTGTCGTCGCCGTCGTTGTTCTTTTAGTCGTAATTCTTGATGGAGACGTCGATGTGTATGGTTGTTTTGTGACGTTGTAGGACACATAACGTTTTAATCACCCTGTAGGATCCTTCCCGAGTCGCTGAGGTGGCTGCTTAGCGTGAACAAACACGAAGAGGCCCAGGCCGTCCTCAACCGGATCGCAAAAGTCAACGGCAAACCCCAACCGGACCTAACCAGACAGGATTTGTACACAGTAAGTGTGCAGTAAATATAGCAAGCAGCGGGCCGATTCAAGTACAAAATACAACTCGTGAAAGTGTCTGATGCCGACGTGTGAACAGGGCTACACTTTTCTTATTGACCTTTTATAAGGGAACTCGTATTTGTTGTTATTTATCTACTGCACATTTTGTTATAGTTGTGTAGTCCTGAACATTCATCATAAAATGTCGTTGTATGAGCGCATATGTCTAAGCGCATATATTGTTTCAATACATAAATATGCAAACAAACACACGAATGATGATCGAACGCATGTAAGAAAATGGTAAAACCGTATTAAGATCGAGTAGTGACTAACGAAAATAGAGCAAAAACGTCCGTAGATATATATTCGTTATAGTATTATAATATTGCTTTTTATTCGGCGACGTGTGCTTGATCGGATATAAGCGACATAATCTTAGTAACAGATATGTATTACATAAGTGAATAAAGAAGTAAATAAACGACTTATTACGATCCTTTCGCGGAAGTATAGTGGATGATGCTGTAGGTATATCTTACGGTCTATTTTATATAATATAACATATACACTGTTTTACCCTGGCTTATTTGCATCACTGAAGTAAGGTTTATGTTAAATTCACTAGGAAAACGAAGTAACTGGCGTGTCTCCATCATCTCACGTGATCGACTTAATCAAGACATCAGATATGCGTAGAATCACTGGGATCGTCACGTACAACTGGTGACTTATAACGTACAATAAAACGTTTTATATACACCATATCTTGCTTAGATATTTTTCAATTATCCACGGAAAGCTGTCATTATTAATGTTTTACTCTCGTTTCTACCAGAACCAACGAAGTCGTACGACAGGTAAGCGTGTGAGTTAAAAGATTGAGGGCAGATAAATTGCTATGGCACACGCGCAGTCCTTATTTGTAAGGGTCTATTTTGTGTGGCGCAGGTTTGTCGTCTCGTTCGTGTACTACGGTCTGACGTTAAGCGGCGGAGAACTGGGCGGGAACTTGTTCTTGAACGTCTTCCTGAGCGCGGTTGTCGAACTTCCTTCCTACGTGTTCGTTACCTTCACGGTTGACCGGGTAGGTCGGGTTCGCATGCTAGCTGCTCTCAATGTGATCGGTGGGGTGGCATGTCTAGGTGCTGCACTCCTCATGGAACACCCGGGTGAGATGATAGCCTAACATTCAATATCTTAAAAGATCGAGGACAGATGTTAAATCGCTTAATTCTAGAAAAGCACCTGATTATAGAACTAACATAATTGTGACTGCAATTTAACTACCAATAATCAGCGTGGTTTTATTATATTACGGACCGCTCCAAGTTATATCATTAACCCGTTATATCCGATACATTTACAAAACGAAACGTGACAACCCGCAGGCCTACACTGGTTGCTCGTGACCGTCGCCATGATCGGTAAGTTCGCGATTTCGGCGTCCTT
>WURV02185836.1:0-12822 GCA_011762755.2 Epimenia babai | reverse complement strand
ATCAAAATAAGGTCTTTCATCAAAATTTACTTTTACAGTGGTAGGAGTATAGGACTCTTAACCAAGAGATCACGTGTTTGAACGCCTACCGCTCAACTTTTCTGCGATGATCCTCAGCAAGTCATTTATCCCAGATTGCTGGAGTAAACCAATCCCAAAAATGAGGACATGCTCAATATTATCCTTGAAGGGGGTGATATGCGAGTGTCGGAGGTATTGTATATGCGCTGAATAGCTGCCAAAAACATTTCATTGTTAACCGCATCTGAGGCTTTATTGGCTGATACTTGCGGTCTATCCATGTTGTACCTTACCTTGACTTTTACATAAAAATGAGTCACAAGACCACTTATATACCTCTTTTCACCATGTCTATCATAATGCAACTGTAGGTACTTGCATTGCACAACTTTTTCGAGACGCTTGTCTCGTCACCCAGCAGAGCAAAGTCGCAGCCTTCTTTATTCACACCCATTGCGGGAGTCAAGCCATCGCGACAGCAGCCAAACTTGCTTTGGCCACAAGGCACTGCCGGTGTATATTTAGTATGTATGACTAGGAAGCGTACACCAGCGTACTGTTTCTATCTCATCTCAACCTTACATTAACGATCAATAAACGGGAATCACAAAAAAATACACAGTTCTATGTAAAATTCTATATGTAACTAGTTGACAGTTATCTTCAAATATATCAAGAAATGATGACATTTAACTAAGCATTTGGTATAATTACATCTGATTTTACATAACCTGGATAAGTTTCTAAAAATATGTTACAATATTCACGTATAGTAATTAAAAGTTGCTTGCAACCTGATCCTTGGGGCAGATTTATAAAAGGTGCTTGCAGGTTATTAATGATAATAAACAAGTGTTGCCGCCGCAGATAAATGTCACAGCTGCCTCCTTGCTTGAACTCACCAGAGAAATAGGGAAGGGGGGGGGGAATATGTTGCCCGAGGATACAAAAGAAAAAGTTGTTATGACGAATAAACATACCCGAATCGCCGCAGTCATGACCGAAACAAACTTTGACCTCGGTTGGTTTCTTCAAGCCATCGCATGTTTGTGGTTCAGATATGTCGATGCCATTGACGCATACAACAACTCTACGTTTAGTACCCTTGTCGCACGATGCCGAACACTGGGACAGAACATTATCACTGCATACAACATGACTACCGAACAGACCCCGGTGGCGAGGGGCAATATCTAATTTTGTTTGAATGAATTCAGTCAGAATGCACACACAAACTTGATGTTTCATGTACCATCAAAAGAAATTCTCTAATAATACACACAAAAATTTTCCCAAGCTGAGTATTTAGTAATTGTTGAATCAAACCAAGTCTATGGCAAGTTTTTTGCAAACCAAGCAAATAATTCTTTGTTGGGGTAACCAGAGTGATTTTTTTTGTTGATAGAAATTTGCATACGCCAATTCCTATTTGACGTATTAGTCTTACTGCCTAAATTCAATATTCCGCATATGGAATATTGAATGTAGGCAGTAAGACAAATACCTCAGAGACTGACATGTAAATGCTGGGTTGACACCAAATATACAAATAAGTTATAAAAGGCGATTGAGAGCGAGTCAGTGGACGACATTGAAGTCAGTCATAGAGATGTAACTGACGATTTAGCTGACTCATTGTTAATGTGTATGAACTGTAGTAATCCGCTCTATTTCACATGGCAGTCTTAAATTTTTGTGGTTTTTTGTGGTATTTAATCATTGGCTTGCCAGTGAAGATTTTTTATATACTTAGGAAGAAAAGTTAAGCCCCACCCATATAAATTTTTGTCACAGGGTATACAAATT
This sequence comes from Epimenia babai, assembly GCA_011762755.2. Lineage (NCBI taxonomy): Eukaryota > Metazoa > Mollusca > Solenogastres > Cavibelonia > Epimeniidae > Epimenia > Epimenia babai. The sequence continues at coordinate 10,995 of WURV02185836.1, read as the reverse complement.
TACAGTGTATGATATAAAGTAATATTAATTCACATCCAGTTTTCATGGATGGCAATGCAAGACCCCACAGATGTCGTGCAGTAATCGAATTTCTGCGATACAACGCCAGAACCACTCTACTATGGACAGCAGAAAGTCGCGATCCCAATCCCATTGAGCACATCAGGGATGTGTTGGTTGTAAGGTCTATCAGAGAAATCCACCACCAGTACAAGATCATGAAGAATTAAAGGCAGCACTACATGAGGAATGGCATAGGGTATCCAAGGCAGAGATTCACCTAGTTCATCTAGGATAAGAAGGGTGCTTGCCGTCCTGAATGCTCGTGATGCTTACATGAAATACTGACATTAATGGACATTTTCATAAACATTGGGTCCTATTGGGGCTTAGATTTTTTCCTTGAGTATATATGCTGCAGAGGCCCGGAATAACAAACATCCACGCACACAGTACACATCATCATCATCGTCATCATCATCATCATCATCATCATCATCTCAATACAAAACAGCCTGAGCTAATTTATAAAATCATGACATAATATAATAATTATTTTACAATTTTAATACTATAGCTATATCAAAAAGTTTGACTATTGGGCAATTTTACAAACTGAAGGTAATATTATGATTATACGATTTTTTAATAGTAAAACACTTCTACGTTACAATGCTGCTGAGTTTTCAACACTCCCTAAATAGCATTTACCTCTCGGCTATGCCGCCATCTCCCTGAGTATATAATATTCTTCTACCAGAGAATCAGCCAAGTGTGTAACATATGTAGGTAGTCTGATGGAATTTGAAATCAGTAGTATGAACAGACAACGGTCCACTGTCCAGACAAGGTCTGCGCTACGATAATTTCACCGCCACAATAAACGAGGCTATGCTGTTTTTCGTGTTCACTTCAGTTACTCTATGGTTTGAAATAGTAAAAAGGTCCTAGAAATGGGGGATCCCAGCTGATGGTACGTACACTATACATTACACACCTCGGACCAGTCCAGAGTGATCCAACACGGACCATTCATACATCGTACATCAGTGAGTGCCTGGAATAGACAGATGACTTATACATAACATCTTTAATACTGACATTACTGCTTCCGCATCAATGACAACTACAGAAAATAATTTTAGTATTAAGCATTTAATTAATGAAAAACAATGACAAACAATGACAAACATATAAAATTTACGCAATATATGTAAAGAGTTATTCTTTGCTTAAATTAATATTTACCATAGCTGCACCGAATTTAGGAGGATAGAACAAGAGGGATCAGTCATTAGTAAGGCCCGAGAAAGTTGGGTACTTTGGTCAGCGTCTCAAGAAAATCGAATGATAAAATTATTAAATTATCCCCTACATGACATAACATAGCACTGGTTACCTTGGGTACATTAGGCAATATCAAACTACAAGATATATTGTAAACATCCAATTGGGAATGACATAAAAAATGTTGCATAATATATTATTTATACAAGACATGTTAGTTTATGTCACTCACATGCCAAGAGCCATGTAAAAAAAATTTTGTTGGTTTATACAGATTGGAAAAGATAAAAATCTCTGAAAAAAGAGGTACATTTCGAGCTGTAAATATACGTAGAGGGAAATGAAAATGCAACACAGCGTGACCTACATCTTGATATATAGAAAGACGTCCATATTGCACAATATACACTAATGCGTTACAAGCAACAATTAGCAGACTTTAGCCTCGGTAATAGCGAGCAGGATAAAGGGTTTTTTCACTGTATTGTTATGACACTGCGTAGCTAGTAGCTAGCTACTGATGAATGTAGAAATAGTGCAGTAATTGGTCTACCCTGAAAATCTGGTTACCATAAGTGTTGCTGTTGGTAGACCACACAAATACACCGCGCAATTACCTGCTGCCACCGTTTGTTAGATGACATTTAAATCGTGTAGTGTCATTATCAAGAATATATACAAAGCAATGAGCAATTAGAATGAGCCACAGTCAGGGTTCGATATTCCATGTTGCAGTCGCAGGATTCGGCTAAAATATTCTTGAAAATCTTGAAATTGCATAGCGATGAAATTACAATGCAAATTGTGCTGTATACATGTTACTGTAAGCGATCTTATTCGTTAAAATACCTTTTATAATGTTGCACCATGGTTGAATTCTTGCAACAAATTGAGCAAGAATACTAGTCACATAACACCACGATTTATATTTTCTAGTAATAACTAACTGCATAGTTCGGTCATTGTGTCCACATTTAACTTTTTAATTTTACCGTTCAAACTTCTAACATCGCTTATATATTAATTATTTAATCAATATTCTTTGTAGACTATAGTGAGTGTGTAACTATGAGGCTATTGTATTGCAACTTAGTATTTAAACAGCCTAGTGTGTATTAATTTCATTACATCTATTTTTTTATGATTTTGATAATGAAACTGAGCAAGTAATAAGAGATTTCTGAAAATTGTAGAGCTTTTTCTATTTGTAGTGTGCTTGTAAAAACATATAAATTTAGGTATAATAATGAGTCCATTCCTTCCACAATTTAGTAACCCACAGGCGATCGTGACTCAGTTTATATCGGCACATTTCAATTCGATTTCACACGTTATAAATAGCTATAGGCTGCATACATATACATCTGACAGTTAGGTCTACAGCTATTTTATCACGTTCACTTCGGAATTAGTTGCAACAAAATAAAAATCTCATCCTTCTAATGGTAACAGCCAATGGCGTCAATCAAGTAATTGCCAAAATTGATAGTGCTCTGTAACTTTTATAACCCTTTAAAAGATGTAATTTCAGCAGGCTTGCATAGATTTGTTTAGAATAACTGAGATAACTTTGTTTGAATGTATATTTTATCAATTAAATGTTACGTGTATTCTCATGGATGAACTTCAATATTACCATTAACTGCAGAAATGGATTACGCGTTTTTATTAAATCCTGTTACTTATCAGGTCAGAATATTGCACTGTAATACATATTTATTGGCTACAGGCCTGCCGGATTTAGTCAGCATATGTGTGAGTTGTCGATGCACATATCTGGTAAGCTATAAAACCTATATATAAAAGCCCTACAGCTTCAAGATGTCAGTACGTTCTGTAGCACTTGCAGTGCGGTTCTAAAGTATTATACTCCTGGCTCCTTCTTATCTCTACTCGACAATCTCAGTCAACACGTCTGCGCGTTCAACCCGCTCGTCTTCTTCCCTCACGCTGCAGTCCCTCGTACAAAATATGCTAATTTCGGGGATCTTGCTCTCTACGCTGCTGCACCCCGCCTTTTCAATTCGCTCCCAGCCTACATTCGACAATCTACAACTGTCAGCCAATTTAAAAGATATCTCAAAACACACTATTTAGCATTGCTCTCACTAAATAAGTCAACAGTACTTTATTAATTTGCTGAGAATTGCAACAATTTCAAAGATAGATAGCCTGTTTCTGTTTTCACTAATTTTTCATATTTATGGTGACTTTGCTACATTTGACATATGTTTTGCTTTTCGATATATTTTCTACTTTCCACTGTATTATTCAACATTGTTATCTATTTTGTGCTGGATTGGACCAAAGATGAAACGACATTGAAGAAACAAAGAGGGCAGAGGACAGAGATGAATGGTGAAATGGGGATTTCTTCGATAATGGACAGGTCACATCAATATAACACCAATCATCATCAATACTACCACAAAATATCGTTACAACTAGTAAATTTATTATTTTTGTCATGTCATTACCAATATGCATAAATTATAGGTATAGTAATGATATTGTAGAAATACCGTATAAATAAGTATCTCCATGCATTAAACACAATAATCATAAATATGATACATTTTAGAATGGATATTGTCATAATTCACTGTCAGCATCGTGTAAACATTCCGTACAAGAAGTAATGATGACCTGACCTTGAGTATGGCCTGGTTGTGCGGAGTATTGTGACTCCTTTCACATGACGGTAAATCGGGGCACGGTCGTGTCTCCACGGGTTTATAACCCAGCGTTGTGTGGCACAGATCATTGGGTATAGTTAGCCGCGCGCCAGTTTGCTGGAAACACTTCACTTTGCGGGACTGTTGACCCGTGCCGCATGTTGCTGTGCACGCCTCCCATTCGCCGACATCCCAGCTAACGTAATGGCATCATTGACATCACTCTTGATAATACTCGAGAAAACCAGACATGCATTTTATCACGCAGAAAAGACACTGGAAAAGTGACGATGGTGACAGCGATGGTGGCTGCACAAGAAGTCATGCAATCCTGTCATGGCCACCATCTGGGTGTGTTATCACAACTTCTCTGACATATATTCAGATTCATTCATGGATGAGATGCAAATGCAAATTGTAACATGCCTTATGAATATTTAATAGCTGTCCTTAGAACTGGCCCCTTTTAAGTGAGTAGGATACGCATGGTTGGCACAAAGATGGTATAGATCCACAAATATGAAATGAGGAAAAATATGGGCATCCCAATGACTGCAAGAACATTTGGCGAGGGTCATAGTAATGGCAATCATGGCTCAAGCTTATAAAACAAGACTCATATTTTTAAAACATAGTTTTCTCCCCTCTAACAGTTATGAACCCCCTACTCCCCTTCCTGTGATTTAGCAACTAAGCTAATTAAATACGTAGTTTATAGATTTAAAAAAATGTTCGTGAAGATTTAAATACACTTCAATGAGACAAACAAAATGTGACAATTTTTCAAATTAAATAACCTATTGATATCTAAAAACTGACACAGGGCATATTGTAATTATAGACCAATATATGTAAACTATTATATGTTATGTAAATACTATTTACGTGAGAAAATTGATAAAAAAATTTCTTAACCCTTAGCACTCTGTTGTCACACACTTATATTACAGTAGTAATGTGATATACAGATGTCAGTGTGGTAATGGTAAATGTGTCAAAAGTTCAAAAATAGAGTATGAAACTGTGAGATGAATGTGCCATAACACAGAATAGGATAGTAGAGACTATAATTAAAAGACATCCTGTACAATATCTGCATAAAGATATAGAGCAAACATCGTATGATAAATCGAGTATTATAAGCAATATATAGCATTTCTTTATAAAAGTGCTATCATTTATCATATTCGAGACCCGTTCACTGGGCACACAATACATTCAATAAAAAAGTGATACCAATTTTTCTGGTGTTCTATTTTGAATACGACATCCCCGAAGAAAGTAAATGACTAAATAAACTGGGTATAATTAGACCAATGAACGAATATTTGTGTGGGTTAGTTAGTAAGTTATTGTAGTTAGTTAGGAGTAAGCTGATTACCAAGGTAATAGTGCACTGGGTAGAGCGGGAATTGATCACGGTCTCCTGTGGGTATTTTTCGGGTTTTGTTGATTTGTGAGTATTTGTGATGTATGGTATTTTGTCAATAATTAAAATCACCAGAGGTTTATGATCACCTTACCTAAAGATTTCACATGCGTGAGTGTTACATTTAACGGTCGTGGCAAGCTTGTTGCCGTAGTTACAGTAGGTATGGGACACAGGTTTCTTGGTAGCTATGGAAATACACTGCACTTCCCGCCTCTTCACTCCTGTGAAGTGCAGACGCAGACATTTATGGTGGAATAGGAATGTATTGTGATCTTAAAAGAACATCGGCCAGACTAGATACGACATTGTGGTTATTGCATAGAAGTGAACATTAAAATATTAACATCCAATTGTTTACTCGGCCAATTTTGGACTAGCCGTTCCCACCATGGATATGTAGAATAAGTACTGGTAATAAGAAATGTAAAGGGCCATGCCTCATGAGTCACGAGGCACTATCCGCGCGTTTGACCTATCACGTTGTCCGGCTAAAGCTTCCAGAAATGGAGATCGGCACTGCCCGATGAGACGGACATGGCCACGTAAAGAAAGTCACATTTTTACAGAGAAATGTTTATTTTTTAAGAAGACAATATGACAATATGTTAGTGGATGATGGCATCATTCTTTGGTGACGGTAAACTTGCTGTATGAATAAGAATAGCATAATGAAAAATGACCTCCTCCACAGGATGCCGAACACTTGAGCCAATCACGAGCGACCCACTTGTAGACGACGTGACTCCACCGCTCGTCCGATGACACCAACGTGTCCTCGGGCCGACTCAGTTTATCCAACTCAGCCTTCTTCACCCACCCAACCTTCTTGGGCTTGGCGTCTTTAAGGCCAGGTAAAGCGCTCGAGAGTTCCTCGTAATATTCAAACTCCACCAACTGTTGCGGTTTGTGCTCTTGTATGAATATCTAAAACAATGGAAACGGGACGAATTTTGGCTAATTTTGTGTTAATTACCGAATCCTTATTTATAGATTTTCCTGCGGATTAATAAAAGCATACAATCATTCTATCACCAACAACTTCTGATTTTGTCATATAGTAAGTCATACTATCATCAATTGATAAAATATGGTTGGAACACAATCGAATTACATTATGATGACTGTGTATTGTGTATTCAAATAACCATCACTCAAATCACAATGAAAAATCAAGCTGTTTGTTACACATTTCACTTTTATATTCTCCTACAGTCCCGAAGTCCTGGATAGTTACAGTAAACATTACGATGAATAAGTTACTCCCACAAATATTTTGAGTATGTCACAGAACATGGTACACGCCTAATTTGCATAACAACATTACTAGTCTATGGTGAGACGGTATTAGGTTTAAAAGCTCTGTGGAAAAATTTCCGGATAACTCAACGTGTTAGGCATCATGCTTATGGATCTTTGATTATTCAATCAAATAACCCACACTCACGAATCACCATGCAACCCCCTCCCCCCCCCCCAGGCTGACACTAAACACATCATGTTTTTGTGTAATCGCTGCATGTATTCGATATTCTATTCATGTAAAGATTTCTTCATGAGCAAAACAATATATTCTAATGTTTGAATATTTCATAACCCTCTGTTACTTGCAGCGTCCTCTCACTATGACTACTGTACAATTCAGGAAAGAGGGTGGCGTACGGAGTTAGTTCGATTAATAATAACGTAAGGAATATAGGACAACACCTTTTTATATGGATTAACTAGTTTCATTGATCGCAAGCTTTAACAGCAATGCATACATATTTTGCATAAACACTTCATCATCTGATGAAGCGTAGTGTTTACGTGAAAGATTGCGATCGATAAAACTAGTTGGTCTATATAAAAATTGTTGGCCTTAATCTTTCACGCTGTGTAAACTTACTTGATAAACAAAAATTTGCAATTTCGTGTTACTGACAGTCAGACTAGAGATAAAGCGTGAAAGTGACTGTGTAGGATATAAACGGTATACATTATCGTGCATGGAAATCTGCAGACTGCTACGTTGACACAACAAAATATTAGTTCGTGTATCTCTCGCCATGAAAACTGAACAGAAAACTATACTACTGGAAGATTCTAGAACGCAGGTGTCCGATTTAATACACCACAATTATTTGTATAAAACCATTATCACGCTACATGAAGAAAATGTCACATGGAATTATATGTTACAATCAAAATATGAACCAAATAAAAAAATAAAATTTATACAAATTTATGTATTAGCAGTGAGCTGCATATGAATCAAACAGTTGAGGCTAGGAGAGAAATAAAATATATATAAAACGTTTTGAGCCAAAAAAATTAAGATAAAGAGCGGTTGAGAATGTGAAATAAAATGTGACCAAAACATAGATAAGACTGTCTCATCTGAACATATTGATGTATCAGTTATGGTTGATGAGAAAGAAATGTGAAATATTGGAACAAAATGCTTAGTTGTAAAAATGGTCAGAAGTATGCTGGAAGTCGACTGCAGTGGGTGTATACATTATTTAGTCTACCCCATTACAAACAACAAACAAGATCTATATTTAGAAAGTGTCTGTGCGTTGTGTGTAATATATTTTATGGCATATTATAAAAATATTTAGCGTGTCTTACTGGATGTGTCAATATTGGGAGGTTTTTAAGGTTTTTCACTTCATGCACTGTGTTATAATGATAGAACCATGTTAAAATAACCATTCTGAATACAGACGGATAAAAATAAACAACACTTAGTCATGCTAAACGATAGAGAAGATATGGAGTGGTTTATGGAGGCAAAACACAAGAATACGTACTGCGCTGTCACTCGGCAAAATCTTGAACACATGTCATACACAAGAGTTGTTGCAATTAACACATGAAAATTTTGTAATTCAATGCCATATGCATCATAATGAACATCATATTTTTTGTATGGTATTATTAGTTAAAAGTTGAAATGCTATTTGCTATGAGAAATGTAAATTGAAGAGACGTAATGGTGGAGCAACAGATACTTCATCATAACTTTACCAGCAGAAGGATTTACATAGATGTTCTTTCGCTGGAGATCGTTTTAAGGAATACCAGTTAGCAGTTAGTTATTGACCGTTTTCAATGGCATGGAGGTCTGTACGACGCGTGGTAGGGATGCCACCCCAGACCATGACAGAGCCCCTGCCATATCGGACCAGTCATGTTCTACATCTGTAGCATCGGAATATTGCTCATTCGGCCTTTTCCACACCAGAACGAGACCATCAGTGAAGTCTAGACAAAACCTGGACTCATCTGTGAAGGGTACAGTACTTCACTGGGCTTGGGTCCAGGTGACATCAGACACCAGTCATATCGATGTCGTCTGTTCTGTAGAGTGCGATGCGTGAGCCCTCAATCCTGATTCATGGAGCCTATTCCTGATGGTTTGGGTGGATACACAAACTCCTGATGCATCTCTTAGGTTTCTCTGCCAGGTTGTAGCTGTGGATGCCCAATGTCTTACAGCGGAGAGGGTGATGTATCGGTCCTGTACATGGGTTGTAACTCTGTGGCATCCTGTACCATGTTGTCTGTTGGCTGTACCAGTAGCCTGATAGCGATTCCAAGCATGGTAGATGACCTTTGTGACACACCCAACTTCAGAGCCACAGTCACTGGGACATGCCAGCTTCGATCACGCCTATTCCTCTATTCAGATCTTCTGATGTCAAATTGCGACGATTTTGTCTTGGGGGGCATTCCGATAGATAGAGGTACACCTTACAACCACTAAAACACTGCTTCTCATGTTAGAAATTCAGTCCAAGGTAAATTTACAAACTGAGCTAATATGCAGTAAAATGTTGGTACTCGTGTATGGGCTGGCTTACTATAGCCATGAGTGGTCAACATGTGAAACGTATACTCTTCGCTCGTCAACAAGACCCAAGCTCTCCAGCAGATCAATTACATCAGTATTCATAATGTATTATATATATATTTCAGTGTAATATCTTATATTATATGGGTGATCCTTAAGAAGTTTTGAGTATTATATATATATATATATATAATTAATGGGTTAAAAACAGAGTTTCTTACATATTGCATTACAATATATGTCATAATTATATCTATTTTAATTATAATTATATATATTTCCTAAGGCAAAATACATTTTGGAGGTCGAATGGTCTAATGGTAAAGATAAATAATAATGAACAATAAACAAGTCGGATGTACCTCATAAAACTCGTGGGAGGGAGCATCAACGAAATTATATAATTTTATTTAATTGAGGCCAAATATGTGCAATTACTTAAAAGTAACTATGATATATTGACACAGATGCAAAATAACTACATACAAAGACTACAAAGTTCACGCCTCGAGGCGTGCCATCTGTGATGAATGACGACATATTTGAGCAATATTTGCGCTGGAAAAAATGCCGATCACGGGATGCATTTACGATATTACATTTCTTTGTGTGAATTAGCCAGAATTAATCAAGGCGTCTCGAGGGTGATTGAAATACTCTAAACTGGGATTATGCGAGGAATGCGTGTGTAGGCACAGTCGTATAATAACTTGTATGGCATGAATAGCGCAGCGAACTAAAAAAGCATAGTCGAGACATAAATGAATTAAACACTACAGACTCGTGTGTATCTGCCCTAATTCTCAAGTCAGCGGAGGTTCCGCGTTTAGCTGCACCTATAACCAATTGACGTAAACTTGTTTTTATGTGGATGCGATGAGGATTGCCGTGTTCGTCGTGTCGCAAAATATAAAAAATGGAAAGCTAATAATGCATTTTGTGGCTAGGGGGTCACTTGTACACTTGTCCATTACACTGTCAAGGACTTGACAACATCTACTTAATGTACAAAAGCTTCTTTAAAATATTAAGAATTATGATATTTGCAGAAATGCACAAGGGAGAAACGCACTGTTATGACGATTTTAATTCCCATGCTCTGATACGGCGAGCTTGGTGAGGGAACACGTAATAAAACGTGATGTAAAAAATCACAAGGGTCCTCGATTATTCTCACAAATGCACCGATGTTTTCAAACACACCCGTAAGAAAAGGTTAAATAATATTTTCGACGCTCGTTCAGTCTACCTCGAAACAAACTACGAATTGAACAGAAAAACAAGCAATGGCCACCATCGGGACAACGGTAACTTTAAATCTGAACTCACAATGACGGAGACGGTGTTGTTGGTAGGACCAGGAGCGAACAGCGTTTCATTGTGCTCCGACTCTGGGAGGAGGTACGAGAACTTGGTTCCAGTGGCATGCAGAACTTGTAATTCCCTCGCTTCAAAGTCTCCTTTCAGGAAGTATTCACCAGTGTTGCTGCGCAGTGCTGGAAATAAAAAACAGTTTTGATAAACACAGGTGTGTATTCGTAAAATACAGAGTCAACTGGCCATGCAGGAACTTAGTTAGAAAAATGCAAAGGAAATAAAATTAATAAAACAATATAAATAATAATAATAATAATACATTTGTTTTGGATGTGCCATAATAACTAGTATGTCTCCTAACTCCTAACTAGTAGGCGCCTATATACATTTCGTGTGATAACTAATTATATTGTATAACACAATAGTAAGTACATATAGGTAAATCATAG
>WURV02185825.1:0-12822 GCA_011762755.2 Epimenia babai | reverse complement strand
ATAGTTAACAGCAATATAATTAGATTAATATTTTTAAACATAAATATATATCATTTTATAATAGAATAAGGTGGTTCAACTCTTGACATCACCCATGTGACCAATGTGACAATTGAATAAGCTCAAAATTGTGCTGTAATGATAACACGGCCATTGACAATAAAAACAAACGCAAAAAGTCAATAAAATGCCAAAATGTTAATTTCATTAAGAATGTATTTGTATCTACTACTCTAAGGCGAGAAGTCAGTCTGTCGATGACAAATTAAGACTCGCGTACTTTACTCAGGTACTCATGTATATAACACCACTCACCATTCTGGGTAATCTTCTGTATGTTAGTAGACACAGTGTCAGCCAACCGAGAAAATTCATTACCATGACCTTAATGATAAAACACGTGAATTTGTAGGTATTTAAAGAAAAACAATTCTAGTGTTTATAATATGAAGCTAGCTCTCTGTACAGAATGTGGGCTGCTATGTTAGTTTTATAGTAACAAACATTAGACTGGTAACACCATAGGCTTTTTTGTAGCAAGTACACTTCTTCCGAAGCCCACATTAGAAAAAAAGGCTCCTAGAGAATTTAATAGTAGTAAATGTCAGTCGCATATACAATATTTCCTCGTTACATCCACAGGTAATGTAAATAACCTATCCCAAAACAAATCATTTTAAATTCCAACACAAAAATCATGTAATCACATCATGAAGGTGCTGAAATAATCCCAGGTGTGTGCTGAGGAGTACTCGTGACATCTTGTATGAAAAGTGACCCGGAGCAATTCTTGACTCCCAGCGTCACTGCATAGATTCTTACCTGTGGGTCTTACCTGTAGAGGGCATGGTGATTATTCCAAGGTATAAATAAATATTAATGCAGCTTAGTTTTATATACATATACATATATATATATATAGATATGTAAGACAGTGAGTGAACCTCCTGCTTGGTATGAGCCCATGTTCACATCCATGTCCCGACCACCATGTGATACCATGCTCGGTGACCACTTAATCAGGCTTCGTCACAATTCTGCACAAACGAATACCCCATTACTACATGAATTCCATGACTAACAATAACGAAACACTAAGATCGCCAGGCATACTCACCCAGTTACGGCCTATATGTCTTATGATTATATCATACCAGACTTTCTTAATCATAGTAAATAACGGCTTACTTTGACTTAGATTTATAATAGAGTGATTTTTCTTATGTTGAAAACAAAGTCACTGACTCTAGTCACTACATTTAGAGATTCAATAAATAAGACAATTGCGCAGATGGAGAAGTAATGGGCCACTTTGGCCTTGAGGCTGCAGTCTCTCTATACCTCCTCTGCAGGATACAAATGTACAAAAATCATGATTAGGTAATACAACCTGTAAATGATCAACCTAATCATGACTTAATGTATTATATTGTTTACTAATGACCCAATAAAGGAAATGTATAAATAAGTGAAAGAATATTTCTGAAAAGCAAAGGTATCTTATGTCTGTGTGTAAGACATATAGGATAGGCTATAACACTAATAGAATGAATCAATGAATAGTATTTAAATTATGGGCATCAATTTAATGTCAACATTTTCTCGGTTTTCAGAAGAAGAACTTGAAGCGTAAATAAGAACAATGTATAGAAAAAATTTACAATATATGAACTCAAGATATTTTAAATACCATGACAAATATTATAATGAAAAATCTTGTCCTTGGTATGGCCTGATTTTTTTCTTGTATTGTACTCTCCTATATATAATATTCTGTAAGTCCATGTATTCCTTTTAGTCCTTTGTTCTACATGAAACTTTATGGCTGCACCCTTCCCTCCATTACATTACATAGTTGCAAGTTTGCAAAATGATAAATTGTCATGACATGCCATTGTCTGTGGCAGTGCTTGATTGAATGCAAATTAACAGTTGCATGAGTGTGGTATTTGAACAGCTAGAACAAATGGAAAATCACTACGATGCAACTACAGTTAACCCAAGTTTCAAATTCAGCACATAGATGCCATATACCTAATATGGAATCGTTATACTCATTCAGTCATATATATATTTTGAACGTCATAATAATTTCGCTTTATTAAGACCATTAGTGATTATACAACACAACTCCAATAACTTATAATGAATCATTGATGTATAGTAATATTTCTAATATTTATAACATAATTATTCACAGTATTTATAAATATAACCATTTAACCTCGTTTTTACAGCATGATAATCATAAGGATTTACAGTCAAAAAGTCCCCTTTCCAAATTGGCCCCTACCAAAATGTGCCCTTAACCAAAACATTCCCCAATAGAATTGTAAGTTAAATATACAAAAGAACATGGGAAGCGATAGTTATTTGTGTACCGCAACAAAAAGCACCAACCAACACATTTTAATAATAAGGAAAGAAAATTAGGGCGAAGACCCAGAAAAATACAAAACAATAATGAATTATACTGTATGTAGATAATAAAAGCATAAAAGCACAGAAAAATGATAAAAACCAAAAATTAAAAAGCCGAGTAACCAGGACTGGCAAGGGCTCGCAAAAATTTTGATTTGCTGATTTCACTGTCATCATATTGCTGCAATAAGCTGAATATCTTCTGTTGCCATGTATGATACTGACGGCGCTGGTGATAACGCAAAGTTCAGCCTCGCAGCAACACCGTCTGCATGTTCACGAGGGAGGCCTCATCATAAATTAGCTGTATGAGTAGGTATGGCTGTAGGTTGCATCGGTCAGTCGTGCCATTTAGATTATGAAATCGTTCATTTTTATGACCGTTTTTTTATGTTTTTGTAAAACTTGTAGTTCTGCACACATTTATCAATAATAAAAACGCCACAATAGCCCAATCACCATCGTAAGCGTGTACTACGCTTCATGTACGATAAATATAGACGTTTGCTGTCCGGAATTAGCAAACCAAATGTAATATGCAAACGATCAACAAATAAAGTGTTACGCGTTAATTACAAAGAAATATAACGCCGCCCGGTATTAAAGTGTGGTATTTATTATCCAGGCATGTTCAGATACATATTAATCAAATGGGCCACATTATGATAGGGGGACGTCTTGGTAAGGGAATTTTTGACCTGCTTCGATCATAATCATGGTAATGTGATTGTAATGCGGTATACTAGTCACCCTTTCCGTTCGAGTTTATGCTGAAATCAGTGTGTGAACTGAGCCGTCAGATGTCTTCGCTCAGTATTTCCAGTCTATAATATGCTAAAAAATCGCTCATAAACAGGAAAATTAGTATACGGCGTACATGCACTGAAATATTATCATTCGTAGGGATAGTAAAATGGAACAGGGAAATAAGCATAAAAATGACCGAATGACATTTCCTCTTCCGGTAGCTAAGGGACATCACCGAACACGGAAGCCTAACAATACCTAAATATAAAGACTCCGCGATAGTGACTTGTTTTCTAGCTGCCATCAAATAACAACCAAATCATTAATTTTAAAATTACATTGCTATCACTTGAAAATCGTGGACCTGTATTGTATGCAGCCACCAGATCCATTCAGCTTAACGAACGCATTTCATTTCATTATATTTTCATTATAATAATACAATATGCACAATACAGTTGCAGTAGTAACAGCTCAGTCTGTGAGCCTTTCAATTGCGAATGCTGCAGGCCTATAGGGTTAACACTACATTATGATGTTCAAGATGGCCAATATGCGGTCGCTTGGTATATTTATATCTATTTTTATTCAAATCATATGAAATCAGCCAATAATTCGATGCTTTAAGCACCATTTCTTACTACAGAGAGTCAAAAGCAGTAGGTTTGTATGGATATTACCTAATTCAACACATCAATACGGTAACCCTTTTTCGGTCTATGTAAACTATTACACTATAAACACCGGACGCACTAACCAGCATCATTACGATCCATCACAAGTAACAAAAGAATCAACAACGACTGGATCGATAACATCAGATAAAGTATACTTGCAAAAGTTGGCGTAAATCTTGTCTAAGAGGTCGTGTGCTTTCTCATTGTATTTTGCATAAAGACGTTGAGTATTATATGAATAGAGACACTCGAACATATTATTACAGGCGGGCTACTTACTCAAAAAGCAATTGACTAATTAATTTTAAAGTATATGGACATAATAACAGAATTAAATCTCATTCAAGCCCGAAACGAACTGGAAATAAATAAAAACTTATCTAATTGAGACCTAAAATTATTTTCCGTCATTGGAAATCGATCTCTTCAAACATCCAAATCTCCTTGTCCGCCATTACAAGATATGCCTCTCCAACGCTAAATAATTTTCTGGAACACGTGGTTTGCGCGTCGCCCAGTCGCAGCTCCATTCTGTCGAGTTACTCCGCACGTGCCGGAAACTCTCGGCCAACGCGGCGCGGGCGTCAGTCTCTACGGAGCACGTGTTGTATTCTAATCCATCGTAAAAATCCATACCCTAACAGTCCACATTGATCGAGCATATCTGTCCTTTACCACTAATTAATTAATGCGCACCACACCTGCGTTGCTTGGGTATAACCGGTCGCGCGGAATATGCCATTGTCCGCGTAGGTGACTGCCGTACATATTGGAAACCTGAAGCAGAGTTGCGTTGCTTCTGCGTAATGGTAATTATACGCAATGTGTTACAATGGGTTTGGAGCCAATAAATTGACTATATACCATGAACAATTACTTCCACCATAGTCACGCTCACTTGCCATCGATGTGCCGTTCCGCTTCATCACTAGCACCACTAGCATCACTAGCATACGCTATGTTTTACTCGCTTACTAACTTAGCTACATTATTATTTTATAAAACGTAATACATTCTGGGATACGTACACCGTTAACTTTACATGATGGTGGCGAGTTATTATCTACGTACACTCTACAATGCCGCCTGCAATAAGAAGCACCTTCACATAGTGACCACATGACCATTTGTTTATACAAGATTTTTGTGTAATATTAGAAAATAACAAACGCGACAATCAGCGATTTCCCATGGTCTCTCTGATGGTAGTTAAGGGTGGGTTTAGGGTAGATGCAAAGCTGTCCTCTATCGGAAGTGAGGTTATATATATTCAATGTATGCCTACTTATACATGTGAAAGGAGGGGTATTGCGAGTGGTATGTGGCAACCACTGGCGCTACGGTATTTGCATCCTCTTCAATCATTATAATAATCAATATTTTATATTTTCTCCTCTCGTCTCTCACTGTTGCATACGTAGTTTTTATCAAGAATAGCCCGCAATGCGGTGTAATTAATTGTTATAGTAGATGTAGATAGCTTCAACGCGGGCTGTGAATGACTCTTGCGCCATTCTAAAATTTCCCCCACCACCGATGTTTGAAATGTTAGAAAACATACATTCATTCATAAATACGCTGAAGGATGGTATATATATATATATATATATATATATATGTGTGTGTGTGTGTGTGTGTGTGCGCGCGCGCGTGCGTGCGTGCGTGTGTGTGTGTGTGTGTGCGCGCGCGCGCTTGTATACACTATGTATAATTATACATGAACATTATCGCAAATCTAAACAGAAATATTCAAGATCTGCAAAAAAACAAAACGAAAAATGTACCAAATTCGTATAAATATTGGATACGTAATGTCTATAGAGATTCTCTTTGTGGTTAACACGGTATAACACTGTAAAGACTAAATTATCAACGTTGTTTCATCACTTTCGACTTTAGCCGAACACGGATCATGTGCATTTGTAACAAAGTTGAATAAACGAATAAACGAATTTATAAGGATTATAGGGAATCCAAATTTCGGCTAAAACCTCTTGAGATAACACATTTCCATCTATATTAACTCACTTTTCTCACGTCACAATATTAGCAGGAAAAACATTTCTAACAAACGTACACATTTATGAATTTTCAGCACGCTTACAAAAAAAAACAAAATGGCCACCTCTACTTGGCAAATAAAATTAAAATTGATATAGGCTATACTAGACTATACTAGAGGACCACATAAACAATAACAAAAATTGCACTCACACATAACTTAGCATAATTCTATGTATTGTAATGTAATAAGTTATTTCTATAGTGCATAAATGGGAGTTATCTCCTTTCATACGCGCTGTTCAATAACACAGTATAATATGTTTATAGCCTCTCATATATGGGACGCTAGGGATTTATGGGAGATGAGATACCGCCGAAATGGCGTTCATTACATTGATCATTTTTGTATTATTCACATAGATAACGTGGTGGATGGTATATTTTTTATTTGAATGGTAAATTTTTGCCAGGAAGTCCCAATATTCGAGAAAAAAATTAACCTGAATTCGATATGGACCGTTGTTAAGTATGCTGGAATAAAAAATACTGTTGATGAGTCGAATGCGACGTGATTATTTTCTGTTATTATATATTCTAATTATACATCTACGCGCGTAGGACGGCGTTTGTATTTAATAAAGGTATTAATCAATGACGCGTGCGTTACATGCAGTTTCACCGAGTAATCTCGCGTCATAACGTGTCATCAGGGGGAGTAAATATGATAGCCTATAACAAGATGCGACAAAAGGCTCAGATCGAAACAGATGATGTGTTCGCCATTGTGTAATACTAATAGTCGAGTGTGAGGCTACAGGCCTAATGGAAGAATGAAAGATTACGTGTGAAAACACCGCGTTTATTGTCGAAATCGATATGTACAATTATCAATTATGTATTCCAACCTGGATCGCCCATCTCTCAATGTGAATACAATGCGTCTGTGTAAACTTAGCAAAAAGCGCCTTAGACTCTGTCTGCCCTGGGAGGTCTCGGTTGCCCTTGCGATGTCGTTATGTAGGGCTTCTTATCTCTAGCGTTGTTGTGTTTCGGATGCTGTCCCGATGGTCTTACTTTGTGCGACATACATACATTTATAAATTGTACCTTTAAAATTTAATCAGCAAAATAAGTATATACAATATACACAATAATAAAATGTATCATAATATTGGTGGTCTAACAAGGTATGTATAGATGTAACGATTATACAATGTTTACACGAGGATATACATACTTTAGTTTTCTAGTTGATTTGGCATAATTTCATGCTTTAATATACATTTGAATGATGACAGTGATTTAGCTGTTTTGAGTTCCAGTGATAAACTAGGCTATTCCAGTGTTTTACTCCAGTAATAGACATCGAACAAGATTTCAAAATCGTTTTGTGATACATCACAATAAAAATTAGTATTTGATTGACGTGTACTTGATACATTGATACAAAAATAGCGCAATAGTCTCTCTGAGAGCAATTCATAATGTTTTTTATAAACAACATCTATTTACAAATATGATACCATTGCGAGCGAGTAGATTAAACGAATTATATAACTTTGCTGTAGATGTGCGCTTAGAAACATTTTCTATTATTCTAATGCCTTTTTGCATGGTTGATAGTTTATTGATGCGTGTTGCATAGTTATTTCCCCCATACTTCACGGCAAAAGGTCAAATATGGTGAACAATAAAGTGTGCAGAGGGCCGGTTTATATAATATATGTTTTACTTCATATAAAAAAGATAAGTTTTTGGCAACGTTTCCTTTTATATGTTTAATATGATCCATCTATGTTAGTTTCTTATACATTATCACACCCAGATATGTACTATTTACTTCATCTATAGTTGTGCCATTAATAGTTATGTGGGGGTCGATAGTTATAGATTTATTATATATAAATATGATTATATCATATAAATAGTTTAAGACACATTTAGTGACAATTTATTCAATTTAAACCAATCATCTAGTCTAGTCTATATAATTCACTACTAACAGATTAGCATAATTCCTTTAAGTCATTGCTTGTTTGAAATATATTTGTATCCTCTGCAAAAAAATAATGAAATTAGAAGGTTTGAGATATTACAAAGGTCGTAACATGAAGAGAGCCGGTCCAAGTATGAATCCCTGAGTTACGCCATATAAAATGTCTTTCATATCAGATGACACATCGCTGTATAATACATATCCGATCTGATAGGACACACCGTACACCAAATATTTTTAGTTTTCCCAATAAAATTTGCTGGTCAATCGTGTAAAATGCTCATCTAAGGTCTATAAACACGTCGACTGTGTACAGTGAGTTATCCATTGCAGAAGTTATTTCCTCAACCGGGTCTACAATAGCCATTGATGTTGAATGATTATAATGAAAGCCGCATTGACCACTATATAAGATGTTATTTTTATTGATAAATTTCATTAATCGATTTTTGAAATTTTTCTCTAGAATTTTTGAAAACTGTGAGAGTATAGAGACGGGCCTGTAATCAATTAAGAGGACCCATGGTGGCCCAGACAACGCATTAATATCAGCCCATTGCCACATATATGCACACACGACTCCATCGTAGTGTGGTAACAAATGCAATAAGCTACTTATATCCATCAAAGTTACTTACTCTTAAATCGCCTATTATACGAGGAGTACATGAGAGGTACATGGGGAGTTCATCAGGAATACACGGGGGGGGGGGCTGCTCCATCGAATTCCTCGGAATTTTGCAGAGCGCATCAAATCACGCATTAAAATTATGTAAAACATGTTGATAAAATTGTATGTTGTTTTTAGAAGTATGTGTTTTTACCATATATCCAGACTTTGTGCACACCCTGTATAGCGGAGAACTCACAATAATACGTTCCGTAGAGCCTCAGTAAGCTGTGCCTCAGTAAGCTGTTGAGCATCGTCCATCACACCTTCGGTTCCCAATTCGTACAGCTTGCTTAACCATGTGATGTGACATACGTACGATGATTTTGCCTCCAGTCTGATGATGAGATAGTGGGGAGGGGGAGATAAGCGCCACGAGATACCGTACCATCTTTATCCGCAACACGGTTACGTCAGAGGGAAGAAGCCCATGTATAGCCACTCTGCAACGGCGATCCACCCCCTCCCCTGGTAACATGGAGTTCCCGATAATGTTTCCTAAAAAAGCAAGATGTCATCATACTATTTTGACCAGGGAGTGATTCTTGAACGAATATCGGACTGATAATAATGCTTATTTATCGTTATCCTACATTTGAATCGCCAATACTGCACGATTACATCCCGTCTTCAGCGAAGAAACAAATGCATGTAACCCGATGGATTGGCGCCGCGTAGCTATAGCTGGTGATGTAAAGACGCTAGCGACTCTCTAGGCTGTATCCGGGGTATCAATCTCTCAATACATATATCGATCACTCGTTTCGAGAGCCACGCGTTGGCTTTGCGAGTCGTGGCAATTTTCTTAATGACATTCATTACTCTTCTGTCGAAATAGTCACGGTCTTAGATACGGTACAGCGTCTGGTCGGATCTAATGACGTTCGGAGGAAATTGCCATCGTTGATTACTCAGACGTCTTTCGAAGGGAGACTGACCTTTTCTCTAACGTACACGTTCCGCGATGGAAAAATTATCAGAGGTTTATTGGCCTCGGTTACACGACTGCCGTCCATAATTTCTGTAAACCGTCATTTGCTGCGCATAAGTGCATTATGTGAATTATAATTTTAGGTATTTCCGAAATCAGTTTTTATATTGACGCCAGTAGTAGTCTTCAATAAATACTAAATATAATCCATGAAGCATAAAAACGATTTAATTTCTCAGATAGGTATTGCCATCACAGCGTATGGCTTGAAATGCTCATTAATCTTCCTAACCGTGGCCCTTGGTACGAATTTTTCACTTAGTCTGACTTAATAATTTGAAAATCGTTGGTTATAAGATGGCTTATAAAGTTAGTCTTATCGGACATTCGTGACCAAATAAACCACGAACTACGTTACAGTATTTGTAGTTCGCAGAGCCTGACTGACGCACGTATAGCTGGTCCGGTTGAAGCGAAAATGGGCATGGAGGATACGCAGATACACAGTCACGTGGCCTGTCGTCCCTTGGCTTTCTCATAAAAGCTACATTGGTGGTTTCCGAAGCGCATAACCTGTCACCGGTTGTCATGGTAACGAATCATTTGTAGGGGCTCGTCCGTGTAACCATAATCATCTTTTATTCAAGGGCTGCCGCTGTCGTTTCTGCGTGTATGATTACTTCCATGGCAGTATTGATAAAAGCGAATATATGTCATCTCGCGTGATGGTCTATCTCATATAATTTATAGATTTAGATGTACAGACCTTTGTTGCAATAAGATATACGATAGCGTCCTATGGGCATGAAACGATAATTAATTATTGAAACAACAAAAGATTACATTCCTGTTCTTATCGTATTTTTAATAAAATAATCCTGTTAATACAAATTCATGTCAATATCAAAATCCTAACGTGAAACAGGATTATGACAATCTTTCGAGTATTGATCATTCACATAATGTAGTGTTAGACGAAGGAGGTAAAAAGTACTTCTAATGCTCGTTGAGACACCTTAGGTCATTGAGATGAACGTACGTGCAAGTGCAATAATACATATAAGATGCTCAACGGTGGGTAGAAACACTAATGATTGCGTTTTTTTTTCGATAGAAATTAGTAAGTTATCCATCTTCGCGATGAGGCTTTAACACTGAAACAGTCATCCATTCCAGGTTAATATAAAATCTCAATAGTCGGTGTTGCTGAATTGGACGGACATGTTGTTGTGAACGTAAGTACATAGAAGGGTGGAGATCAGAGGTGATAGGGACACCATTGATAAACCACATAATTACACACAATTCGACCTAATGAGTTTAGGCCAGTTTTGTATAGGGCCCCACGAGACCTACAGAGTGAATGCATAATCTAGCTCGTTGATACATATCGTAGATATATATATCTCTCCGTGGTGAGAGAAGAAAGTCTTAACCCGTCCAACGTTAAAATGTCTACATTACATTTGTATACTTTTACTGTATCTTGTGCAGCTATTGTCATGATATGTCGTGCACGGGTTATTTCACGAAACTATTTCCCTCGGGATGATCCACGTCGGATAGTGAAACACGGTTGCATTTTCGCACGGACACGTTATAGGGAAACTACAATTTCAGGAAATCTGCGCATTCCCTTTTTCAAAACGAAAATCCGAACATTTCAAGGGCGAAAAATCTGCAAGGAGAGGAGCGGAAATATTGCATATTTCTTACGATCAAAAGCTATTAAGAACGATGACTATACACTAATTGCAACAATATATTTTAGTCTCGAATAGAGGGCACAACGCATGGTCACTAAGTTAAATTACGTGGTGACACCGCCTTGTTTGGTAGCCGTTATTACCTCCCCAATTGGACCTTCGGATGTCCGCACACTCGCGATTGATTCGTCTAGTGATGAAATATACTCACGCACTTTTAACCGATTATGACACTATCGCTTTATAAATTACATATGACAGGCGAGTCTCGGTAGTGTGATTATACCTTGTTTCGCAGTCAATTTTGAAATGACTAGAGACAGCTACGTTGTCGCCTGTTCGACTGATATTCTCGTCGCATGACAAATTGCGGTAAAGGATTGATCGTCAGTGCGAGCAATTGCCTGAGACTAGAACCCTTTCTATGGCCGTTTTCTCGCCGCTATCGTTCGCAGATAGCCAGCGATTTTTGTCGCCTTCAGATATTCTCCTCAATAGGTTTATAAACGATACATAGGGTAGACGAATCTCCATCGTTCACGTGTTCTGCCAGTTTTTTGATAATGCCGCGTGTTTTCTGAGTCAAATAACTTATCAATTGACGGATGGATATGATAATATGCTATCAATAGGCAACTACGCAAAATTTTGAGACTCGCTTGAATAGAACACCTCACAAGAATACACCACAACACACCAAGAAATCAAGCACTCCAATAAGCACCCGAACCATGTAAAAAGCAAGTGGAGGACAAACACACACGTGCGTCAAAATGATCCAGATTCTAGATCATGTGATATAACTGACCTATATGTGACATAACTGACCAAAAGACCTGGTGCATATCTCACTACAGGGAAGAGTAGGAAAAAACGTCTGGCATGATGACGATATTCCAGCCTGATGATGGTCCAGAGGTGCAGAGCATTCTGGATGTGACACGTTTGCAGCAGTATTCGTTGTCGGCTATTATACGTGCAGCGAGAAAGTCAAACTAATACTCTAAATATCTGCGATAGTTCATATGGTGTTACTGTGATATGGCTTTATTTTTTTGTATTTCGCTATAAGATTAATAAGGTACTCGCGTATCTTAATACGAGGCGTCGAGTCACTCAATTCACTATTTCACTGCACATGCGTCATTATAAATTATAAGTTGCGAAAGCATCGATCGAACGAGCATTATGTTGTTGAAATACTATGCTGTGTGTGGCGATAATTATATAGTTGATACGGAGTGACAGAATCCGCAGAGAAGTCAATATATGCATTCGATGCCGTATTCATGGGAAATGACTGTCGTCGTATCGATTGAGTTTGGGTGAATTTAATATTGATACAGATTAGGTTAGCGAGCTGGCGACGCGCTCTTATGTTGCCGGAGGTAATGCCGACCGCACATACCGTGCAGCCCAAATGAGTCGAAACATTTCAGGAAAAAATGTTGTTTGTTTTCATAACCTAAGACGTGACGAAATCCACATCTATTTTTCTTTATTGTTTCAGATACTGCCCTCAACGATTGCCATTATTCCTCATTATTAAACCTGGAGTTATGTAAAATGTGGAGGTATCCTCGACAAACAATGAAATTGAAATGAAATTTATTTGTTTAAAGTGTACTTATTAGCAGAGCTGTCAAACACACTTTACATGAAACAATAGC
>WURV02185814.1:0-12823 GCA_011762755.2 Epimenia babai | reverse complement strand
TGCTGTGCGGCAGCCGCCTTACTTTTTTGGGGTTCGAATGCTTTCGCACCGTTTTCAAAAAAGGTCTTTTGCCAGCGATAGTACATGTTGGGGTTGATTTTTAAATCGTCACAAATATCGGAAATAGGCTCTCCATTTACCAAATGCCTTTTGAGAATGGTGACCTTTTCCGCTCCCGAGTATTGCCGTCTGGTTTTCTTGCTCAATGGATTTCTCCGTATCTCTTCACAGAATTATAGAAGATTCCAATTTCTGAGTGGGCAAAACAATATCCCTGCTTTTTATTAAAGGCTCAATCGGCATTTAGGACTCCATTTATTTTTAACGGTTTAAAAAACAGAATATCGTTTATGCCAATTTCGGTACAGCTAAATTCGGCCCGATAATCACCCTCTAACGTTCACTTTCAATTTAGGTGCTTATCAAAAGAATCTCAAGATGAGTAGACTAAGACCTTGATTCAGAAATGGTAAGATGAGATTCGGGGCCGATTGTGTATGCGGCCGATCAAGGCGCGTCTCGCTGGGCATGCGGGTTCCAATTAATGTTCGTTTCCTTGACAACTGGAGCTCCGTTGGCGAGCGCTATACAGGCTAATAAGGAAACTCATCGGAAAATCTATATCCAGAATTCCCAGCAAAAAAGTTGATTTTTCAAATGGTGCGGAGTCAGGCCTGGTCACACGCGTTCAGTAATTCTCAAATCAGTCTCAATACGACGAGAGGCCAACTCATCGGCAATATGTAGAACAAGCCCTTGCTCCTGCCGCATCCATGGGGAAGTGGCGTATCTTCCGATAAAACGCGACCCCTAATTTGACTATCTAAACCTTGCAGCCTCACAAAGCGTTAAAAAACCTGGCTTATAACTGACAGGGAGTTCCTATGGATCGGGAAATAGAGGAAACCAAAGACTGTTCCCAAAGCAGCCACGCTTCAGACCAAACGCAACCACTGGTGCCCCACCCCGGTATGATCATGACTTTTGCTTTGCTCTACCTTGTCATTACAGTATTCCTGAAAAAGATCCCTTTTTTTGGTGGTGAAAACCTTACCAAGATTCTCTGGGGGATAGTGGCAAGTGCCCTAGTTTTTAGCATGAATCTGGTCTTCACACGCATTCAAGGCACCAACTTGAGTTATGCAGGGGTGGCAATCAAGAAAGATAGCCTGAGCCGATTCTCGTTGGGAATGGCCATTGGATTTGGCATGTTTTCACTGCATTTGGGGATCCTTACCATCTCTGGTGCTTTGAGCTTCGATCTCGTCTCGGGAAACCGTTTTTGGGCAGGTCTGATAGCCTTCTCTATCACTTTAGGTTTTTCATGTGCTGAAGAACTAGGTTGTCGAGGTTACCTTCTGAGAGCCATGTCGGATCGCTTTGGAACCTGGACCGCGGTCATTGCAACTTCAGTCGTATTTGGCGTGACCCACCTCATTCCTGATAACTGGTCCTTTAGTTTACTTCTCGGAACAACCACCGCAGGCCTTGTCTTTGGGATGGCAGCCTATGCGAGTAGAGGACTCGCCTTACCAATCGCCATTCATGCTGCCTGGAACTTCGGTTCCTGGATCGTGGGTGACGAAGGGAAGCCAGGTATCTGGAGCACAACGGTGAATGAGTCCGCAACTTGGTTCCCAACGCTTGGTCTCATCAGTTACATGTCCGTGATGCTAGGTACAAGCCTTTGCCTATGGTGGTGGGGCAGAAGCCGAGTGGTTTGAGGCCCAGAAACGGGTCACTCCGAAACGAAGGGAAGAGTCCCAAAGATTGTTGAAATAGAAGGTGGTCTGGTCTTACTCCCCGCGCATTTTGAACCACAATCTAGTTTTTTTTGGCAGCCGAATTTCCTGTATTGCGCTTAAGCTATTTGGCAGTGAGCGGCAAAAGAACGCCCCGGTCTGTGCTTCAAGCACTGTTTTCCCAAGGAGGTTTTTATTGATGACAAAGAATGGGTTGTTAAAAATAGTACTGTTTGGTTTTTCTTTTTCTCCCTTTTGCCAGTATCTCACAGCGCAAAATGTCTATTTCCCAGATTCCCGTTTTAAAACTTATTGTGTCCTAAACTATGACACAGACGGCGACGGTGAGATTTCTACAACCGAAGCCCAGGCTGTTGAGACAATGGATTTCTCATTTCACTTTTTTACCGATGTAACCGGAATCGAAGCGTTTACGAATTTAACTTTTTTGCGATGCGCTTTAAATAATCTGGGAACAATGCCTGATATTTCACCACTTACCAAGCTGGAAGAATTGTATTTAGATGCTAATAAACTAGTCAGTCTACCCGATCTTTCTCAATTTTCTCGCTTAAAGGTTTTGAACTGTGTAGGGAATTTTTTGACGAGCCTACCTGACCTCTCAGGACTTGTAAGCCTCGAGAGACTGCAGTTGGATGACAATCTACTGACCACTTTGCCAGACCTTTCGGCTCTTGGCAATCTGACCCATTTGGAATGCGATCATTGCCCATTAACAAGCCTGCCAAGCTTTTCAGGCCTTAGGCAACTTTCCAATTTGGAATTAAGTTTCACGGGATTAACAAGTCTGCCAGACCTTTCTGCAAATACCAGCCTAGTGTGGGTTAATCTCAACTCAAACAAACTTATGGCTTTGCCAGATCTCTCAGCGTTGACGGAGATGGTCTATTTCTCCTGTGTTAGTAATCAACTGACCAGCCTGCCCAATCTCCCGGTCCACGGCAAGCTAGAGAACTTTAAATGCCAACACAATCTCATTACAAGTCTGCCCGATCTCTCTGGGCTGTCCAGCCTGAAAAGACTGGATTGTTCAAATAACGAAATAACAGGGTTGCCTGATTTAAGCGGCTTAACCAACCTAGAAATACTGAATTGTTCAAATAATAAATTAACCATGCTTCCTGATTTGAGCGGGCAAATCAACCTGACTAACCTAGATTGCAGTAATAACCAGCTGGAAACCCTGGATGAAATCTCAAATGTTGTCAGCTTGCGAGGAGTAGGTTGTGCTTTCAACAAATTGATTGACCTTCCTGACCTTTCGTTACTCACCCATTTGGGTGCCCTGATATGCGACAACAATCAACTAACCGAATTGCCAGATTTTTCCTCTAATATTCAACTCCAATCCCTGGTTTGCAACAACAATCAATTGTCCCACCTGCCAGATCTTTCAGAAAACACTCAATTGCGATGGATGATTTGCAATCACAACCAGCTATCCTCCTTGCCTGACCTTTCCCGTTTAACCAAATTGACGCGCCTGGAGTGCCATAACAATTGGTTGGACGACACTAGTTGTGAGCAACTGGAAGGCTTTGGCTTTGAGAATTACCGGCAGGGAAACCCGGTATATTCGGATTGGCCTTATAACTTTTGGTTGCTTGAACGGGTCTTATTTATCAACCATGGATGGGTCTACACCCTTGAATGCAGTTCTTGAATAATGGTTGAGGGCCGAAAACCCTCACCCGACCGGCAACGAAAACGAAATATCAAACAGCCAACCCATTGTAAGATTTGACCATTTTTCACAGTTACGGAGGTGCGACAGTTGGAAAATATGGGCCAATTGGATTGGATGTGCATTCCCCTTGTGAAACTTGAGGAGTGCCGGGAGCATGTTGACTACGAATTCTTTTCAGACTTCAGGGTTCCTGACCCCATGAAGAGAAAGCGGTCAGTCGTAGAGAGGGTTTGCCGAGGCGTTCTTCGATTGGATAAATTTTCCAGCAAGGTGGAATTGGTCCTGCCGATGCCAGGAGATGATCAAAAAAAAATATTTTCGCGTGCAGAAAGAAAAATCACCCTTCACTGGGAGAAAGGTGAAGTTCCAGAAAGGACAATGTGGGCTTCGGGATAAATACAAAATCCGCACATGCCAAATCTTTAGCCTCTCAAGGTCGCTACCTTTTTAACCAAGCCGAAGTATGAAACAGCCAAACCCCGGCGTGGTAGGCCAGGGGAAGCCATTGAACAGAAAGCTTTCTTCAGCCGCTCAACTCTCACAAGATCTCCGTGATCCAAGGTGAGATTAATTGCCAAATATTTCGCAACTTAAAACCCATTGGCCGAGGCAGCTGCATTGCTGGTCTTGCGAAAAAAGTTGGCGGCGGTTTGGGAAGAAAACGGGGAAGATTGACCAGCAGCCTGGTTCGCCGAAAAATTATGATGCTGATCGATGAGGCACGGGGTTGGGGGCCCGCTTGAAACCAGCTTGCTGGGAAGCAGGCATTGATGCATGAACTTACCAACGTTGGAGAAAACGAGGAAGGGCTGGTGAAGATGGGCGGCCATCAGCGAAAAAACCAGCCCGGTCAACAAGCTCACGGCAAGAGAGCGGCAAAAGGTGCTTGAGACGGTGAATCTGCCCGAATACAGGAGTTTGCCGCCGGGGCAGATTGTGCCCAAGCTTGCAGACCGGGGGGAATATCTGGCATCCGAATCAACCATTTACCGGATCTTTAAGAAAGAAGGCCAGTCTGCTCACCGGGGGTTGCGGCAGAAACCTGAAAAACGGGAACCGGAAAGCCATGTGGCAACAGGGCCTAACCAGATTTGGATGTGGGACATAAGCTGGCTGCGGGGTCCGGCAAAGGGCAAGTTTTACTACTTGTATCTGGTTCAAGATCTCTATAGCCGGAAAATCGTGGTGAGGGAGGTTTATAAGGGAGAAAGTTGCGAAAATGCGGAAGCATTGATCCGCAAAGGCGTATTGCGTGAAAAAGCAGCGGGAAAACCCATGGTACTCCACGCATACAACGGCAGCCCGATGAAAGCTGCGGTATTTCTCCTAACCTTGCGCAGCCTTGGCCTGCAAGCGAGTTATTCCCGGTCTGGGGTGAGCAAGGATAATGCCTATGTAGAACAGCTCTTTGGGACACTAATATACCGTCCCAATTTTCCGCAAGAGGGTCTTAAAACCTTGTGGCAGGCGCAGCAGTGGATCTACAAATTTGTCCAGTGGTACAACGGCGGCCATCAGCATCGCGGCGTTGGTTTCATCACTCCCGAGCAATGCCATCGCGGCAAAAGTGGCAAGATCCTCGCAAAACGGCAGGCCGTCTATGAACAGGCGAGAGCCCAGAATCCCCGCCGCTGGTCTGGCCAAACACGGAGATGGGCACTGCAAGAAACGGTGGCCTTAAACCCCATTGATAGCCCAAAGAAAAAGGCGCAAAAACGAGGACAAGCGGCATGAGGTTCTTCAGGATTCCAGGAGGCCCACGCCGCGCTAGCGCAAGCTGCCAGAAAAAACTGGGCGGGTTCCAGTTTTTTCTGGCAGCGCTCCTTGAGAAAACAGGTGGCGCGCTAAACTCAGAATCATGCCGGCAGTGCTAATCATGCGTGTTCTTCAGTCTCCCTGCCGGCCCCAGCAGAAGTCCAGCGCGGCGGTCCCTGTTTTGTCAAGGATGCGCGTGGGAGTTCACACAAAGCACGGGCAGCATTTCAACAGAATCAAAATCAACAAGCGGCAACTACCTTGACAGCTAACGGGTGTGGTGCGTTCCTTCTTACCATGAGTTCGCCACGAAGAAAAAAAGGCCGAGCACATTTCTGCTTGCGGCCGTGAAAGTACTCGATTACCAATCCAGCACGACGAAGCTTGCCAAACGCCGGGGAACTAACGCCGAGAAAGCGCGCGGCCTGCTTGCGGGACAAGGGTTGATCGTGATCATAGGCGTACAGCGGCCAAGCCGTCTTATGCAACAGCGCTTCATCAAACCGTCCCTCAAGCACGGCAGCCTTAAATTCGCGCAACACGAGGCAAACCGGCGTCAGGGGATGCACCAATCGAGACATAACGCACCCCCGAAGAAAATGAAAGCACGAAAGGGGTTGGCAACGGTTGCGTGGGAAAAATCCAGAAAGCAATCAATGATAGAGGACTCCTTTCAAAAGGAGCCCCATCGGTCTTCTCTGGTCACTAATACGAGTTCTGACATAGTTGTGTTTTTGAGGACTGAATATGAAAGTCAGTTTCACCGATCTTCATAACCTGGCATCAAAAAACACGGACTTGGCCGGGTGGATTTATACATTGGTAGAATCGGTCCGTGAACCAAATCGGTGTTTGAAGGTTGGTTGCTTATTTTATCGAAGATGAATAACCGCCCGGGTCTCAGCCCATGAGGAATCTAAATGGTGGTTGCCCTGGCTTTCTTCAAAGCCTTCGTCAATTTCATCCGCACGAATCGCACATTTTAGGTATGATCCAGGTTGCTGACCATCTCGCTTTTTCGAATGAAACGACAACCACCAATCAGAAGGGTGTTCCACATGCTTGGTTCTGCATATTTCTGCCTTATTGCGGTTCTTCCACTAATGCCCGCTTTTAAGCCTACGCTACCGATGCAAGAGGCTCAGACAGCCTTTTTTCAGGAGATGGGAGGACTTTGCGGGGCAAAATTCGAAGGCTTTTCCACTTTCCCCGATGATCCTGATGATGCCTTCGCTGGGAAAAAGCTCGTAGCAGTATTTAAAAAATGCACCCCAAATGAGATTCGCATTAGCTTTGCTGTTGGAGAAGACACATCGCGAACCTGGGTGCTCACCAAAAGCGAAAAGGGGTTATTGCTCAAGCACGACCACCGCCATGCGGACGGTACGCCCGACGAGATTACTATGTACGGCGGATGGGCCGATAATCGAGGCAGCCAATTCACGCAATTCTTCCCAGCCGATTCCCACACCAAGACACTTATTCCAGCGGCAGCCACCAATGTATGGCAATTGTTTTTCGACCCCAAAAAGAAAACCCTCACCTACGATTTGAAGCGTCATGGAAAGCCAAGGTTCACGGCGGTACTGAAAAAAATAGAGGAGTAACCGCCCTACCATGCATCCTGTGATTCTGAATTGCCTTCGGAAACACGGTGACCGGGCAAACGCGATGCCGAATCTTGAGGCAAGTGTCAATGCCGGAAAGAGATGTCCGCAGAATGCCGGATTTAAATGTCCCCTAATTGTCGGTTGTTACGGTTGCTCGGTTGCGAGAGTGGGTGTGGTCCAACAGCTACTCGATTTTACCTTGTTGGCGTCTACGAAAGCGGTTGAAGGCCACAAGGTATCTACAAAACGGGGGTATTGCCAATTTTGCTTAGGTACTCAGCTAAAATAGGCAGGCTAGCCAAGCGGATATCACCGAAAACTCTCAAAAATACCAACCTTTCGCTCCTCTTTGGCGTTTGAACCAGTAAGTAGCCAAGACAAAGGTAAACCATATGGATCGCACTCCCGTTACAACGGACTGTTTCATCATTGATGACCTACTGCTCAATGTCGGGGAATCTTCCCTGGTCCGCGATCAGCAAGTCATTAAACTTGGTGGTCTGACCTTTGATCTTTTAGTTTGTCTTGTTCGTCATTCGCCTCATTTAGTTACCAAAGAAACCCTGCTTGAGGAGATTTGGCCCAGTGCGCACGTGGGCGAGGAAACCTTAAAACAGCGAGTCAGACTCCTGCGCAATGCACTCGGCGATGATTCAAAAGCACCGAGGTATCTGGAAACGATGCGCGGCCGGGGCTACCGGCTCATTCCCACCGTCATGCCTTATCAAGGCGGAGAAACGAAGACCGCTTCACCGAGGCGTCAAGCAGCCAGATGGCGATCTTGGTTCCTGACTCTTAGTTTCTCTTTGGCAGCCGTATTTGCCGCAGCCCTAATTGTTCAAAAGGGTGCTAGAAAAGCGCCAACCACAACTCTCAGTACAAGTCAGAATCTCATTGCACAGGAACTGTTTGAACGAGGGAAGGCTTACTATCATCGCTATTTGCCTAAGGAAAATGAAACCAGCATCAAGCTTTTGAAACAAGCCATCTTGGCAGACCCTGAGTTTTCTGCAGCCCACGCCCTGCTCAGTAAGGCTTACAGCCAACAACCTAAAATGGGCAATGGCTATTGGGGTAAACAAGCCGAAGCAGCCGCTCACCGGGCGATTGAATTGGCCAGAGACAAACCCGAAGGCTATATCGCTCTCGGTTTGGCCTATGATGTTTCCGGCCGGCCTGACAAGGGCAATGAAGCTTATGCCCTGGCTTTAGAAATTGACCCAAACCATGGCGTTGCGCTCGCGAACACTGCTTGTAACTTCATGAATACGGGAAAATTGGTTAAATCCCTGTCTTACAACTTACGAAGCCGGGCAATAAAACCAGACACCTACTTCACAAGGCTTCAAATTGGTGAATCCCTCCGGCTTCTTGATTTAACCGATCATGCTCGGCCGTGGCTGGAAAAGGCCATTCTGTTGCAACCGGATAATGCGCTCGCGAGGGCATCTTATTCTCGGTTTTTGTTACTTGAAGGCCAATTGGAAGCGGCGCAGAGCCAATTAAAGGACAGCATGAAATTTGACTGGGCAAAGCGAACTGGCACAAACTCCATGGGAGATATTCATTTTTTTAATGGCAACTTTTCCGAAGCAAAAGCCTCATTTGAGAAAACCTGGTGTCACGGTAACTGGTACGGAGGCTTTCGGCTCGGTATGCTAAAGCATTTACTAAATGAAGAAGGTGCCAGTGAGATTCTGAGCCAAGTTCAGGCCGACTTTTTGGAAAGCCTCGCCAAAGGGAATAAATCTTCCAATGTGCCGTTGTTCATCGCAGCGATCAAGGCAACACAGAGCCGCCGGAAGGAGGCTCTGCTTTGGTTAGATAAAGCTCTTGAGGCCGGTTATGTCGACTCTCGGTGGTTAAATGGTGACCCAGGGTTATTGCCTTTACGGCAAATCCCAGGTTATCAAGACCGATACGCCGCGCTCCTCGAAAACCTAGCCATCATGAGGCAACAAGTTCTCGATCAGAAACTTATTTCCCAAGAAGTGACGGTACAAGAATCTCTTTGAGAAGCTTATCAGCCATTCTCTGCTTACGCGAATTGTAGTGCCCCATGGTCAGGACTATGACTGCTTCAAGTTCCGGCATCACCCAAATTCTCTGGCCACCGTTTCCGCTTGCCGAAATAACTTTGATGGTGCGCCCCTGTGCCTTCTCCTCGTGGGAGTACCAACCCAAGCCGTATTTCTTCGACCAAAATTCCCCAGGAACACGCGGCGTGCTCATTTCTTTGATCCATGCTTTAGAGACAATCCGCTTACCGGCAAAAAGGCCCTGGTTCGCTATCAAACTGCCTATTTTTGCGAGGTCACGTGGCGTCATGCGGATGCCACCTGCACCATAGGCCTTCCCATCTGGTGCATAGTACCAGCGATAATCAGTGATACCCATGGGCTCAAATAGATGCGCTTCGGCAAAGCGATCCATCTCCTGGCCCGTTGCACGGCCGATAGTATTCCCGGCTAGCAGATAGTTGGCAGAGGCGTAAACAAGCTCACTGCCAGGCTCGAAAGCCATTGAGAGCTTGAGGACATGATCGGCCCAGTTTTGTAGGTTATTCTGATAGAAATTTTCATTTCCAGGAGAATCTTCGCGATTATCAAATGCATTCAAACCAGAACTCATGCCCAATAAGTGAACGAGCTTGACATCATTTTTTTTCTGATCCCACCCTTTCTGCTTACGGTATTCGGGGAAATGATCGTAAAGGCGATCCTCCAAGTTGAGTTGGCCACGATCAACCGCAAGTCCAGCCACCATGGCCGTCACGCTTTTTCCAACCGAACGGGTATCGTGGGGACGGTAACGAGAAAAGCCGCCGAAATATGCCTCACCAATGATGGCATCTCGCTTTACAATGACAAGGCCTTCCAGCAGACCGTGTTCTCCTTTATCAGCAGCTTCAACCAATTTTTCAAACGGTCGAGAATCTAAGCCCATCGCCTGATAGCTCGATTGTTTCCAGCCATCGGGGCGATCTTTTAAAGATATGCCCTTTGCCTTCAGCGCCTGGCGGGCACGCCAAAAACCAACCCGAGGCCATTGAGCTGTGCTTTTCGCAAATTCAGCTTTGGGGTCTTTGGCAAAATCATGTTTGAACCTTGCAGCAAGCAGGACATCTTGCGCTTCTTCATCACCATAGAGTTTCAACCCCCTGCGTGCATATGCGAGTTCTTTTTTCGCATTTCCCCAAGCGCTATAGGCGCTTCCCAGACGCCGCCAAACATGTCGATTAGGCTGTATTGAAAATACCTTTTCAAAGGATTCGGCAGATTCTTCAGGTTTGCCGTGATTTAAATAAGCTACAGCCAGACCGTAGTAAGGATTTGATAGATCAGGGAAGAGCTGGACATTTAGGTGAAATACCGCAATCGCCGCTTTCTGTTTGTCTGAATTCAACAGTTGCCAACCCAAGTGGTTAATGGCTTGTCTATCATCTTCGGTAGGGCCCTTGGGCCGAACTTCTTGAACCACCTTTGTTAAATCAGCCGTAGCCGACTGATCTATCGCCTTGTTCAAACTTTCTATCAATGCATTTTCTGTTTGGAACATGAATAGAATCCATAGCAGGGTCATCGAATTCTCCTTATCTGGAAGATTGGAGGAGAACCTAACGGACCTGTGAATTCTTTGCATGAAGTAGAGGTGAAATCTTGGTAAAAGAAAAGTTAAAGCAAGAAAATACCTTTGCAAGCCTCTGGAAAATAGAGGCTTACTGTTTTAATCAAAAACAAATCATTTGTAATCAATATGTTGAGAATTAGGTTTAAGACTCCGGCTCTTACACTTTTTGAATACATACCGAAGCCTCTGCTATTAGGTGCCCCTTAGCCTAAGTCCGGAAGAGTCCCAAAGATTGTTGAAATAGAAGGTGGTTTCCGCTCCGAGCATTTAAGCTTGGAGTTGCGAACTTCAAAAAAGAAGGGAAACCACCCAAATGGAACCTACCTTAGAAGCGATTATGGCGCAAACGGATTCTGGTGCAGCAGGAGCCGCATTGCGGAATTGGTTGCGTCAGCAAACCAGAGCCGCCCTCTTGGAAATTGTGGAAGAAGAAGTCACCCTGCTGTGTGGAAAACGGCATGAGCGCGGCGGTGAGCGGATTAATTACCGTGCAGGGACAGCAGCTTCCAGTGTGTATGTGAATGGCCAGCGGGAAAAGCTAAAGCGGCCAAGAGTGCGGCATCATCAGGAGCATGGCAGCGAAGAGCTCGTTTTGAAAAACTGGCGTGCGGCTAAAGATCCCGAGGCGTGGAAAAACGCCTTGATGCGGGCAGCGTGGTGGGGTGTGAGCTGCCGCGGAATGTGGAAATTGCGGAAAAGTGAGCTGGCAGGCGAGAGTAAAAGCAGCATGAGCAGGCTGTGGCAACCGAAGGCGGCAGCTTTGGTGATGGAGATGCAACAAAGCTGCCCTGGGGATGTAGCCATGCTGGCGATTGACACGAGTGGGCACAAGCATCTGCTGGGGTTTCGTGTAGGTTCAAGCGAGAATCAAGAGGTATACCGGGATCTGTTAGGCAACTTGAAAAGGCGGGGCCAGAAAGAGCCAAAAGGGCGGCGGTTACTTGCGGTGCTGGATGGCTCTCAAGCGCTGAAAGAAGGGCTGTTGGAGCAGTTTCCAGGGGCGCTAATTTAGCGTTGTCTGGTTCACAAGGAGCGCAACATGCAAGGTTATCTATCGAAGCGGCACTGGAAAGAGTTGGCCATGCTTTTCAAGCTGTTGCGGCGGAGTGAAGGCAAGGATGAGGCTTTGGAGGTGGCCAAAAACTTTGAAATTTTTCTGAAAACCAAAAACGCTCAGGCAAGTGCCAGTTTTGAAGAAGCCGGTGAAGAATTATTGACGCTATTCCGGCTAGAAATCTCCAATACACTGTATATCCCATTGCTCCCGGCGAATGCCATCGAAAATGTGTTCAAGAACTTACGCAGGAATTTCGGCCTGGTAGCGAGATGGCGGGAAGAAACGGGGCAAGCAGATCTGTGGCTAGCCAGTGGTCTCAGTTTGGCCCAGCAGACCTTCAGGAGAATCAGCGGCTATGCGGATCTCCCTGCCCAAAAAAAAGGCTCTGAAAATGGCAAAACAAGCCAAAACGAAATCGATATAGCCGCTGTGTTCCAGCCTTGGCGTCATGCGCCACTCCTGCGGAAACGGCTTCCACCCGGCGGCTATACCGCGTGGCCAAAACACGTGGCTAGACGGATCCGGTTAAACAATGACACAGTCAAGGAAACCACTGGAAAGTTCAACAACGTACGGGACATCCCCCACATATTATTCATCTGTATATCGTTTGCCATGGGGTTCATGGTCCACCTCAAGTTGAATTTTACCTTTTTGGTGTCCCCTAGATCGAGGGAAGGTCATCCTTCCCAAATCAGAACGATTGTGTGATTCTCATACCGAGGTGAAAGTGATGGGTACATACAACACAACCCGCGCGGCCATAAATTGTCCTCGATGCGGGCGATTGGCACAGTTCGAAATTTTTTTGTATTTTGGTAATACGTCCCAGATGTCATTTATTGCAAAAGGGGCGCAGTATCCATTCCACCAGAGGCGTGCACCTCAGAACGGTGGACCAGTAAAAAAAGGTCCAGGGTACACCGAGTGTCCAAATTGTCAAAGAGACTTCCATTGCGTCGCAATTATTGAGGATGGGCAATTAAGCCATGTTATTCCAGACATGCATACCTTGCCGTATATCCCGGACAAAAAACATTCCGCTACAGGCTACTGTTCGCAGTGTAAAGGAACCGACGTTTTATTGACGGAATACCACGGATTTAAATCGGTTGAAGTGAGTTGTGAAACATGCCACCATTTCTGGGAAACTCTAAGGACGACGTTGCAAGGGTCTGAATAATCGAAATGGGTTGATCGCCGTTACTTTATCAGTTACCCAACGGATATCGCAGCCTACGCAAGCGGGACCTTGAGGTTGGGTAGAGCGGAAACGGTGCGGCTCTCGGTGGGTGCCAAATATTTTGTGTAAATGAAGGTT
>WURV02185803.1:0-12823 GCA_011762755.2 Epimenia babai | reverse complement strand
ATTTAGGTTGTTAGTGGCCCTCTACAAAACGGAACATCACTGTTTAGGTTGTTAGTGGCCCTCTACAAAACGGAACATCACTGTTTAGGTTGTTAGTGGCCCTCTACAAAACTGTACATTACTGTTTGGGTTGTTAGTGGCCCTCTACAAAACTGCACATCACTGTTTGGGTTGTTAGTGGTCCTCTACAAAACTGAACATCACTGTTTGGGTTGTGAGCCTAACTTACAACTTCTCGTCTGATTCAGCTTGGAGACTCAACGTAACTCACCACAACGCCTCGTTTGCTCAATTCGTCATAAATCGGCTTTGCGGGCACCTTGAATCTGAGCGACAGTTGGGAACCGTGTTGTTTGGGGTCCGAGGGAGTCAGAATGACCAGGCCGAGTTCCTCGTCATCGCGAAATGCTTCCGTTATGCGCGTTCTCAGGTAACTCGTTAGTAGCAGCGATTTAGACCGAATGGCCGACATGGAAGTCTTGCAGAAAACCTACAGGTGCAAATGCGACAAAAACATGGAAATTTATATATATTGCACTTTCAAGCCACTTGCGCAGCTTGCCAAATTATGGTTTACAACTAGTCACTGAGTGGAAAGTAGCTCTATAACAGGTACTAGCCAGCCCGCACAATTCACTCTCCCAGCGCATATTAAATCATGTTTAAACAAATAAATTTCACTGGTACTTCATTATGGATAACTCAACCAGAGCAAATAGGGAAAAGCATACTGTGTCTTACGTGGGATTCGAACCTCCACAATCTGGTTCATAGACCAGAGCTCTACCAACTACGCATTCCTATTAAATAGCAATTGTTGAAATTAAATGAATTAATAATTCAATTTCATCAGTCATATACACGCATTATCATGTTTAGGTATCTGAATATGAGAATGAAAACAAAACCAGTAAGTGCTGTGAGTAGCATTATTATGGTTACAACCATCAATTTTTGTAGTTGTAGCCACCTTTTTAGTTATAATTTAAATTATAACCATCCAAGTTTATAGTTGTGACACTCCCAGTGTGATGGTTGTAACCCCCTCAGTATTATGGTTGTAATTAATCAGTTTTTCCGTTTGTAAGCATCCAATAGTATGGTTGTAGCCATTCATAGTTATGGTTGTAACCATTCATAGTTATGGTTGTAACCATTCATTTTATGGTTATAACCATTCATTTTTATGGTTATAACCATTCATTTTTATGGTTATAACCATTCATTTTATGGTTGTAACCATTCATTTTATGGTTGTAACCATCCGGTTTCATGGTTGTAAGCATTCAGTTTCATGGTTGTAACCATCCAGTTTTATGGTCATGATCTATTTTAATGGTAAATAAGATGACATTACACATACATCTAGACTGGCGCGTACGGAACAACTCAGAAGAATTGAAGGGTTAGACACCCGGTAACCATGTGCTCCAGGGGACAGTTTCAATTCTGAAAACAACCGCAAATCAATGATATAGATTACATAACTCTCACACTTATAGAGGAAAAAAGACCGTTAAACCAATAGGCCAATGACTTAACCAGACCTGGTGATTCGCGCATAAAAAGGTGTGGCATTAACGCGTGTGGCGTTAATACGTGTGGCATAAACATTGTGTGACATTAACGTGCATGACATTGACATTGTGCCATTAACACGCATGGCATTACAATGTATGGCATTAACATTGTGTGATGTTGACATGTGTGACATTAACACGTGTGACATTATGTGTGTGCCATTAACATGTGTGACATTAACATTGTACCATTAATATGCGTGACATTAAAATGCGTAACATTAAAATGCGTAACATTAACACGCGTGACATTAACATTGTGTGATGTTAACATGTGTGACATTAACATTGTGTGACGTTAACATGTGTGACATTAACCACGACTACTATGACTAATAGTGAGGTTTGTATGCTTTGATACTTCACCTTTGTCCATACAAAATCGACTTTTTGACTCGTGGCTCCACCATCCGAGAAGTTTCGGGAAGTCATTCCTTGAGTGACGTTCGTGCAAGAAAAATGCACCCACTGACCCCGCTCCAGAGTTCAGATACTGCAACAATCTTAATGACAATAAAGACAGCAGCAACCAGCAACATCTATGGAGTCACGGACAGATAATAAACTCCAGTTTTTCTGGCAAAAAGCACCTTAAACCCCGTCGGTCCATTAGGGATCTGGTTAGCACTTTAAGTGTGGTCATACAATGGCTTCTTCGATCTGACGTGGCCGTGTTTCAGATGTCCTCTGGATCATCTCTCCGGCGCTTACCTCTCCGCTCGTCATCTCATTGTAAATACTTATCAACAATCATAAACTTAGCGGAGTGTGCAACGTGTGTAGGCCATCTGGCGTCTGGAACTGGTGTCGTGAATTGATGAAGGTCGACTGTCGGCCATGACTGGGCCCAAGTATTGATAATGGCCAGTAAAAGATGGCCTACACAACAATTACCTTCATAATCAGCCTATTTCAGAACAGAAGTGAATCACTCAAACACGATGATATCACATAATACTTACAGGAGTTTTCATAAACCATTGCATTAATTGTATTTGGTAACTACTGAATCAGCCAACCTTGTATGTGCACCAGCAAGCAAAATCGACGCCCCAATCATGTAGGTGAAGGTCAACATTTCCGGCCGCGTGAGCCAGGTCAAATCCAACATAACAGCCCTAAAAGAGCATACCCAATACAAATCCTGACAAAATCATATCCAGTAAAGAATGCTACCTAATTTAAAGGCTGTACAGAAACATACCCAACACAACGTAACACTATGGCATACAATACAACAACCCTATAATAGCATACACAACTCAATGATAGCATACCCGATGTAACAATCGAGATATCATATGGAATACAACTCAAAAATAGCATTTTCTATACCCAAACCAAATACACAAAAAAAGCATAACCAATACAAGCCAACGATAGCATACCCAACAAAACAGCCCTACCTCATAAAACAGCCGTATAGAAACATACCCAATGTGACAACTCAACACTCACATATCCAATACTAAAACCCAACAATGGCATAGTTGTAACAGCACTATAACGGAATGATCAATATAACAGCCTTACACTATCCGACCAATACAACCCTATAATGCTTTACCTAAGATAACAATTGTACAATGATATATTAAATATACGAGCCCCATTGTTAATATCGAACAGATGGACGGACGAACAACGATGTCTGATAAGAATAGTTCAGCAATGCTTTTGCCCAGGCAAGGTAAAAATTAGACATAGATTGATATCAAAAATAAGGTGGTGAAGACAACTTAAAGTGACATCAAAACATGGGCACAGAAGTCGCTCCACTATGTTGGTGATTAAATCCTAAATACCAGTCAATCAGGCAAAAGAAAATTACACAGGTAGCACACGATATCGCGTTTCAGATCAAAATATTATTAGGTTATACAGTCAAACCTGCCCGAACGGCCACCTGTATTAAGCGGGCACCTGTCGTAACGGTCACTTCAAATTCCTCCCGACATGTACACTAGTCTAAATGTCAAACCTGGATCAAACGGCCACCTGTCTTAACGGCCACTTTTTCGTGATTCCCGTGAGTGCCCGCTCAATAGAGGTTTGACTGTATAAGATATTGTTACGTGGTCTGTGGTTTAGAGACTGCGTTAGTTCACTGATACGGTCGGTGCGAAAAGTCAGCAACGCTTAGTCCCGCTAATACGTGGATGGCTGACAATTCCCAGACATGAAATCCGGTCATCCTTTTGTGGGTAGGTATCTTAGGTGTGGGCAATATAAAAAAAATGTAAACAGACAGACCTAATAACGCACTAGCCCCTAGATCTGAAGTTTTTGGCATCTGACAGACAGCTACATGGAGATCAGCACTGCCCGAGGGGGCACTTGTGCCGGGAATGACCCGTGGATTTGGTCCTTATTGCAACGTTTAACAGAGTCCCGTACTTGCTTGTGTCCAGCAGCTGTGATGGCTGCCATATCAAATAGCTGACCAGTGTAGTACTGGACACCGGACAGAAAAATAACTGCGATCGAGCTGCCCTCTCGTTCTATCAAATCCAAAATGTCTTCCATTCTTTGTATATCTTCATCCTGCCGACAAAATGAAAATCATTTTCATAAAGTATTACTAAAAAAGCCATAGGAAAATTTCTTACTACAACGTAATATTAAAAACAATGACTGAGGCTCAAAATCAGGACGCAGAAAAATACCAAA
This sequence comes from Epimenia babai, assembly GCA_011762755.2. NCBI lineage: Eukaryota > Metazoa > Mollusca > Solenogastres > Cavibelonia > Epimeniidae > Epimenia > Epimenia babai. The sequence goes on along the minus strand of WURV02185803.1, from coordinate 8,573 downwards.
AATAACAAAGAGGCCAAAGAGCTCACCTGAAAAATGAGAAAAAAGATAAATCAAGACGCCATAGGAGCTATCTTGATATTAGAACGAGAAGACAAGGAGACTGCCTGACATAAAAAACAAGAAGGCCTAGTCGCTAAAATTTGTATTTGACAATCATTGTCGATTTATATCCATAGCTGCCTGTGAAAAAGTTTAACAAACTTCAATACGATTATCATAGTAAATCTATATTGACACTCTCTGGTGAAGGAAATCATTAAAGGGAGATAACTGCAAACCATTCAAAGTTAAGATAATAATGGATGTTGCCACTAAAACGACTTGCTGTAAGACTCATCACCCCTACTTTCCAATCTCCGGTAAATTTAAAAATAAACTGACTAGTTAAATAGTAACATCGACATTCCTTTAAAATTGTTGAAAAGGTCAAGGTCACATCTGTCGCTTAAAAATCGTCTTATATTCGGGCAAATATCTTTTAGATGTCGTCCATGTCATCAAAAAACAGGTCCCATTCCCAAACAGCTTAGGGAATAGAAAAAAAATCGCGAAGATAGGTCGGCGGAGTATGGAAGGTGCTCCAACACGGCAATGTTCTCGGCCAGGAACTGTCATGGACTCAGGACATTGTGAGCAGGCGCGTTGCCACGGTGAAGCAGGCGCGTTGCCACGGTGAAGCAGGCGCGTTGCCACGGTGAAGCAGGCGCATTGCCACGGTGAAGCAGGCACGATACAGCTGCAACAACTTTCGCCTCTTCTCACGTACTGAATGTAGCAAATGCCGCAGTATCTCTTCATAGACACGCTTGTGGATCATCTAAAGGACCGATAGTAGTAGAGGGTCACTGGCTGAATCACTGGATTTTATTATAGGTTGAACGGAAGACGGGAAATGGGATCTGTTCTTGACGTGTTCGGTCTACTCTTTGTATGGTTTAAACAATGTTGAAAGCCATAGCAGTTCTATTGGTGATGAACTCACTTTTCTCGGTGCGATTTCCAACAGGCAATCTTCGTGCTTCAGACCGTGAAGTTCGATTTGACTCACCACCATATGCTGAAACAAGCAAAATCTCAAGTAGGTAACTATAACAGAGTATACATACGTAGGTTGTTGCGTTTGGCATGTTGTATGATGAGAAAAGTAGGGGACAAATTCACAAATTTACTTTCCCAGTGCGTATTAATTTGCGTTGCCACAAAGAAATTCCACCCGTACTTATTTATTGCTCAGTCGACCAGAGAAGTCAGGATAAAGTACCTTGCCCAAGGACACAATGGGAAAACACAATAGTACTGCCCGGATTCGAACTGTCCACCTTCTGATTCAAATGCTGGTGCTCTACCACTAAGCTATCCCGTTCCCGGAATTTAAATAGATTAACAATTACATTACGGGAATGGGCAATAGAGTTTTTAACTCATGTAAAGTGTGTTTGACATCTAAGCTCATGAGTAAGCTTAAATCAAATAAATTCAATTTTATTTGTTCAACAATATATAAAAAAAATTTAACATTATCAGAAGAGTTTGAAACGCTCATCCCAGTATAAGATGTCATTAATTAATAACAGTGTTAATAGATCTCTCACAATATCCGATGGAAATGCTTTTGACTCGATGAGAATCTTGTACCTTGTTTCTGTCGGTCTATAAAATGATATCTGAAATATCACCTTAGATCATATTAACAGGTTCACTGATAAGTCGCAATTATGGCTCAACAATTATACACATCAAGCCACGATTGTGGCATTAAATGATATGAAAAACCCATTAATATTGATGAAAATAAAACATTGATACTATCAGAAGGATGGTATTTGTAATAAAAAACAAGTTGACATCAGCGATATGTGTTATAAAACTCAAGATAACCCAAAGAATTTATAAAAGAGCATAATATCTATCTAACCAGCATAGAGCAACCAGTCTAATTACATTCAACACATCTGTCACAGAAGATGCAAAAATTTATCACATATGTTGCAAAAATTTATCAAATTATCCTACAATGATTCATTATATTCACCTTGCTTCAAAAAACTAATCATTTAATCACATTAATATACAATAATTAAACTGCAAAAAATTATCAAATTGACTTACCAAATTTTGTCCTATTAATCTGCAATAATTTAGCGCGTTGACATGGATTTATTAATGATACAATTATTCCATTTAATTTTATAGCACTAAACGGTAATAATTTTGATTGTAATAAATTATTCCTCATTATGAAAGCCTTAATAATCAATCAGGAAGGCATAAAGATGTTTGGGATTTCCGAATTCATTCTGTACAAAAACAACAAAAGTAAACAATGTTCTCTTTAAAGAAAGAAGAGAAGGTAAGTTGGTCAGTACTTACAAAAGGAGAGAAGGTAGGTTAATCAGTACTCACAAAAGGAGAGAAGGTAGTTTGTTCAGTACACACAAAAGGAGAGAGGGTAAGATGGTCAGTATTAAAAAAAAGAGAGAAGGTAAGTTGGTCAGTACTCACATAAGGAGACAAGGTAAGTTGGTCAGTACTCACAAAAGGAGAGAAGGTAAGTTGGTCAGTAATCACCAAAAGAGAGAAGGTAAGTTGGTCAGTACTCACAAAAGGAGAGAAGGTAAGTTGGTCAGTACTCACAAAAGGAGAGAAGGTAAGTTGGTCAGTACTCACAAAAGCTAGATGCATGTTGATGGACAGTGCATTCATCATTGCGATCTCGCCCTCCTTTGCACCTACAAAAACTATCTCTCAATATGGTAAGGTAGCCATGGTAACCATTCGTGATAAAGGCGCGGCGGCAGGCCTGAAAATGTTTCGGACGTTGGGCCGCAAAGAATATGCGCCATCCACACTCAGAAATTATAGCGAGCCAGTTAGTAGTTATTACACGCTGCAATACACACCAAATAGACTACAAAAAGTGAATTTTTAATGTACTTACTGAAGGTGAGGGCCACATATCAAATGTAGAAATAATTATACCCTATAATTTATATGAATTTATAGTGATTTATTTTACTTATTACTTTCTCTGCGAAGCGCTATTGATGAATGTATAAAAGAGCGCTATATAAAAAGGCAAAATTATTAATGATACACAATTGGCAATAAGAATCGATAAGTTATTTCTAAGGTAGTAAACATGGTTGCATGTGATGGCCACATGTCAAATGTTCAATTAATTCGGTCAAATAAACTATGACAATCTGTAAGTGGATTTTTAACGTAGGTAAAATAAAATAGTCACTGGAAGTGATGGATATATGTCAAATGTGAAATTAATTAGTGGATGACAGAAACAGAAATGAGTAAATCGAAGACAATATAAGAATGTAGTTATATTCCTTGGCTTTGTCAGACACACTTTACATGAAACGATGACCTAATGGTCTAAAATATTACATTAACACCTAGCAATATACATGTAATACAGATCAATGTTAGATACAATTACCGTATGTACATTTACAGTGAGCACGAAATAGATAACAGTAGATAACAATAGATACAGTGGAAAAACGAACAAATATTCAAAAAAAGGAAATCATAGAATAGGCTCTAAACTTGTAAACAATAAAATGACAGTGGAAAGAAGAACAAATATTTAAAAAAGGAAATTATAGGATAGGCTCTAAACTTGTAAACAATAAAATGACAGTGGAAAGAAGAACAAATATTTAAAAAAGGAAATCATAGAATAGGGTCTAAACTTGTAAATAAAATGGAAAGAAGAACAAATATCAAAACAAGGAAATCATAGGATGGGGTCTAAACTTGTAAATAAAATGGAAAGAAGAACAAATATTAAAACAAGGAAATCATAGGATGGGGTCTAAACTTGTGAACAATAAATTGACTGTAGTCTGTACACGTTGTATTGCCCTGATTTTTTACATCACCTTTATATCTCTTCAAGTTTGCACGGCCCAAAGATAGGTAATCTATTGTACTCATCACACAACCTATAAAAGGTGTTTAAGGTGTTTAATCAATAATCTGTTTCTTCAATTCACATCTCTCGACTCTGAGAGATGATTAACATATCTCTACTTCTGTATACTCTATAGGTCCTGATGATAAACCACTTGTGGTTCTCACCTTCTCCATAGAGACATACATTGTACTAATATATTATCTCCAATCACCAACTATATATTTATTTGTCATCATTTCTTTAGGCAGTCTTTATTACTGTATCACGTAAAATAGCTTTAGATTATGTTTTTACTTCATGTATTTTACTTGTATTTCTTTGTATTTCACTGTAAATGATTGTCGATCATGTATGCGGATAATTAAACTATAACATTACAGGCATAGGTTACTCCCAGTTTTGACTCATGTAAGATATATTAGGCAAAGCTAATAAGTACACTATCATCAAATAAATTTCATTTCCTGTAACGCTAAATGCTCATTTTCCTGTCAATCATTTCAAATTATACACTAAGTCAAGTATACCTATAATTATTTTAAAAAGCAGGAACAGTAGCTGAAATTTCTGAATTCACCTATTCTTAGAGTTTCTTTTAGTAAACTGGTCATTATCCAAAAAGTTCGCTTTTCTGCTTTACCTGGTAATAGAATTTGTCACCAATATCTCCCTAAAGCGACCACTAGTCGCAACACAAGCAACGTAGCAAAATATACATTACCACGCTGTTCACGTACCCACGAGAGTAGCCATATCCTTGTCTAAATATTCGTCAGAGTGAGCCCACGGCATGTCGCCTTGGAAATGCCCGTAGACACCACTGTCACAAAATAAACACAATGCATACACGTGCAAGATATTTTTCATCTGACTATTACTAGATGTATGTACGCTTAAATAGCCTGACCTCCGAAGATTTTTACCTGAGTCAGGTTGGCTTTTTGCACTAACTAGCTTGAATGTTGATGATGGTACCTTAGTAATGAGTATTACAAATTAATTACACAATTAATTATCGTGCTTTATTATCCGAGTAACATCTTAAATATTATGTATTAGCTCTTCCACAAAAACACAAAGAAAATAGACCAATAGATGTGTTAATTCGAAATATGCTTTAAAAACACAATTTAAGATAGAAATGCCAAATAAGTATCCACATGTAACTAATTGGTGGATCTATCATTGGCGTGAATAGTGTCAAGGTAAGGAGTAAAGTACAACATTTATAGACCACAAGTATCAACCAACATAGCCCCCGCCCCCCGCCCCGGATGGGGTTTCCAATGAATGTTTATGGCAGCTATATTCAGTGCATAAACAAACATATCGGGATATGGCTGTTCAGCATGGCTGTTCACGCGTGGCTGTTTATGTATGGCTGTTGACGTATGGTTGTTGACGTATGGCTGTTGACATATGGCTGTTGACAGCTGTAGTCGTCTGTCGGCAGTGTAGTCATTATCCGACATAGGTCACGAGTGTGTTGGATGATCGGATGGGGAATACACGTATTGTTCGACATCCGCATCCCACCCAGTCACATACCGGTCCACACTCGCATACCAGTTAGAGATATCAAACATCTACCCATTTTGACGATGGGTTTACTCCCACAATACGGGATAAATGACTCACTGACGATCATTACAGAAAAGTTGACCGATGGACAGTTTCGAACCAGCAACCTTTCAGTTATGATTCCAGTGCTCATAGCATTCGACTAACTGCTTCCCCACCAAGTATAGACTGTGAATTTAGCCTTCCTAAAATTAGGTATATTACATAAAATCATTAAAAAAATTTTTTTATCGGCCATAGAAGCTCATCAATAAAAATCATAAAAAATTAGGTGCAATTCATTCTTTACCTTTTAGCCCACTTGTCCAGTTCTTTGTCCAGATATGCTTTAAGGCCCCTGGGTTGAAGACCAAGTGAGTGGCCACAGAGGTAGACACAGTCCTCTTCTCCATTAACGAGGGAGAGGTCAGCTGGCGATGTGGTGCACATATCATAACATAAATGTTTACACTAAACTTGATTGATCTAAAATTATTTAATTATTGTTGATATTAACTTATTAACAATGGATCTACTAGTTCTTCCATAATTCAATGGAAGACAGTGGTCCAACTATAATCACAGCTTGATTTGAATTATGTAGTAGTTCACTAGTTGTAGTAGTGTTAGCAAATTACCGACGTCAAAAGGCTCATGTAAATGGTATAAAAATAAAGATATTTTTATAACCACCCTCATTCATATGCCAGTATGTATATCATTATCTATTTGGCCAACTACGTCCTTACTGTACAATCAAACATACCTGAACCCAAATCTTTCATTTTGGGGTAAAAGAAGTCGTTTCTCAATAAACTCAGTGGGTCTACACTGTCCATATAGAGGGCAAACTCTCTGTGACAGTATGAGAGGCCTTTACAATCAGCGAGACTTTCCAGAGTCTCCAGCGGGTGAGAGGGAATGTCTTTTTTTGAATATTTTGCACAAAGTTGTTCACAATCGCCCATTTTGTAAGTTTGATTTTTACACTACAGTGCAGGTACTCGACTAATTTAACAGAAACTGAGTAAAGTCGTCAAAATTATTTGATCGGCTGATAATACGACTCATACGAAACGTAAAATTTGGTTTTCGACTCACTCACTGGTAAAAGAAATTCACATTGACAATCGCATAGAACGATATTTTCGTACGCGATTGTCTATTTGTTACTTGTACATGTAAAGTAAGTAAACTTGAACTTGTGGTAATCTTAATCAGTTGGGCGAAAAGTGGTCACTATATTTCTCGTATTTTAAGATATGGCTTACAAGCCAATCCAGTACGTAATAGGCTCTATAAATAAATTATATAAAATACTCAAAGATCTCCTCGAGGCTCAACAATTATATTTTCAGTTTCAGTTTTAACATTGTTTCCCCTCAATTATCTGGTTATTTTTGCTCGAGAGACACAAACCTGGTAATGAAAAAAATATATAGTTCACATTAACTCGTAACTCCAGCTGTAAGTCTGCGATGGTCTCTGATGGATTTATCCGGTCACAAGATTTGGTCAGTATTTACATTACTTACATCAATACGTTTATATATTCGTTTTGCACATTTGGATGCTCAATACGTGATGAAAATAATCAACACGAAACCCATTGATGCCTTATTAAATGGTCATGGCCAAATTATTAAAACGCCAGTGACTCGAAAACCGTCCATTAATGCGCTGGTCATTTTGCGCCCATTATAACATAAGCTTAACAAAGGGTGAAAGTATTGGTCAGATAATCGTGTGACTCTTGCTCATATACGATCATAAATAATTAATATCCTGCACCGGGCCCGGCGGGAAGTTTATTAATACTTATAGTAGCCTAGAGAGTCGTGTAGTGGCAGAATACGTAAAAATATCGAGGTATAATCACTGTTATTCTATTACTTTAAGGGAGAATGCAGTTTTTATTATATTGTTATATCATTTATATTAGCCTATGTTGAATAAAATCTAGCCCCATGTTAAATATACAAATGTGACAGTTTGAAATTTTTTAACTTTGATGACAATTTTAGCGTTAGAAGGTGAACTAGTGCGATCTGCCCAACTATGTTCCGCCATGACCAGCATATATTCTAATGCTATCAGTAACCATAACCTTTATTCGGATCACAACCACATGTTGTTTCATATACCGTTGGATGGCATCGAGCCCTCATCACTGTGTTGGAGGGGTAGGAAATGAACCTTTACGTTACTAAGTGTTTCTGGAATTGCATGTAAGGGCGCATTATCAGCGAATATAATGAAATTGCAACTTTGGTGTCACATACGTTTTTATAGCTGTTGACAGCTGTAGTCGTTTGTCGGCAGTGTAGTCATTATCTGACATATGTCAGGGGTATGTCGGATTATTAGATGGGAAATACATGTATCAACACAATTAGTTATTGAAATGGTCTCCTCAATGCTCAGCTCGTAGCAATCTTGTTATTTTGGTGTAACTAATAATAACCTGTCACAAATGCAGCGAAGGAATGTGAGTCAATGACACTTAGGTGGATCTTACTGCTGTGCCTTCCCCACTTTTGTAACTAAGTCTAATCCATATGCCTCCAAATTCCTTGAGGAACATAGGGCACATGCAATTCGAGCAGGGGTTAGAACGATTTGTCTGTAAGCAGCTATTACAATATTTCACTGCATATAATCTCCTCCCACTAATTCAGTCAGCATATAGGTCCTACCATTGCATTGCAACTGCCGGATTATCCATTTCTAACAACTTACATGTCTTGACAGGGGAAAATCAGTAATAAGCTTTTTCCCGACCTATCTGCTGTCTTTGATCATGACATTCTGATATCAAGTGTTGAGGTCTCTTTTAATATCAATTCAAAGGCTTTTAATATCAATTCGAATGCAGCCACTCTTCTGATGTGCCACGCCTCTCTTATGGGGTGCCCCAGAGGACCAGGGGAATGTACTAGGCCCTCTTCTATTCTCCACTGTACAGTGCGAGTCAAAAAAATGTCCCCCTTTTTAATTGCCCTGGAGGACGCCCATCATGTCAAATATTAATATAATATATATATCTTTGGAAAGGTACATCTCTCCTCTTTCCAAAGAGTGG
>WURV02185792.1:0-12824 GCA_011762755.2 Epimenia babai | reverse complement strand
TTAGTTACTCTTAAAAATGGTGTTACCTTTGTATAGGTAATATTGCGAAGGGCATTCACCAATCTGTGGATTTTTTAGATTGTTCGGGGCATAGTCAGACGTAAAGGTAGAGTTATCGAAATGTCCCATCCACATCGTATTATGTCAAATATGGCTGCCAGTGTTTCGTTAAGGATATTCAGATTTTCCGTACAATGGCTACAAATATTGGACTATTTTCCGACTGTCACCGATATATCGGTGTATCTGCGACTAAATATACCTTTATCGAATGTAATGTGTTCAGAGGATAGGCAAGATTAGGCAAGAGATGGCGGGTCTCTTTCACTTTCTGCGCTTGCAACTCGACGAACATAAATCAGAGTTTGATGCCGGCAATCTGCGCGACTATATCGACGTCTTTCTGAATGTTCTCCAACAAGGCGGCTCCGATCTTGACGGTATACTTTTATGGATGTATAGAGCGACAGACTCTAGCGTCTAAACGTTGGTTTGTCAGTCTTATATTGAGGGAATGTTCTAGCGATTTTACCTTCTTACATTCGTCGAATACTATCGTATTTAATGTGACATACACAGCCTGGGTAGTAGCTATCGATTGATGTCATCGATTGCTCAGAAGAGAAAGGCACGCAACCAAACATTGCCTCTAGCAGGACTCGAAGCCACAGCCTTCAGATAACCGGTGTCACGCACTACCAACTGACCTTCAGGGCACAGACTTTTTACCGTGTATTTGGGAGCTTGTCTTTCTAGGTCATCTGGTCGGGCACCAGAGCGGTAGAATGTCCTACCATAGACATGTCCCTCCATTAGAATGTTTTACCATAGACATGTCCCACCATTAGAATGTTTTACCATAGACATGTCCCACCATTACAATATCCTACCATAGACATGTCCCACCATTACAATGTTTCACCATAGACATGTCCCACCATTCAAACGTCTTGGCTCTAATATGTGTATGGATGCTTTCAGAGTCTGACCTATTGTACACAATGCTCGACCTGTTCATCGCTGGTACAGAAACCACGGCAACAACACTCGCATGGTCCATCCTGTCGATGATGGCCTATCCTGAGGTTCAGGAAAGATGTCAGAAGGAGATTGATCGTGTATGACGTACTAGGCTACAAGCTACGTATAATTGTTATTTTGTTACCACTTGACCGGGGGATGAAAATACTCTCAACTACTCTCTATAACCTAATCCAGACTTGACAGGGTATAGAAATGTTAGGCACGCTCCAGAAATGTTAGACAGCCGACAAAATGTCAGACAGTCTATAGAAATGTTATACGGGTGACAGAAATGTCAGACAGTCTACAGAAATGTTATACGGGTTACAGAAATGTCAGACAGTCTACAGGAATGTTAGACAGTCTACAGAAATGTTAGACAGTCTACAGAAATGTTAGACAGTCTACAGAAATGTTAGACAGTATACAGAAATGTTAGACACTCTACAGAAATGTTAGACAGTCTACAGAAATGTCAGACAGTCTACAGAAATGTTATACGGGTTACAGAAGTGTTAGACAGTCTGCAGAGAGGTCAGATAGGTCACGGAAATGTTAGACACCTACAGAAATTTTAGGCTATGGAAATGTTGGACAGACTACGGAAATGTATATAATGATAATAATATTAATTATAGTAATAATAATGTCAGATATTTGTATAGCGCAGTTTTTCAATATAGTATTGAGTCAGATGTCACTTTTCTTCGAGTCCTCATATTTACGAAAAAGAATGTACCTACTACAAAATTTTACAAAAGAAGTCATGAATAACTCGAAAGGTTTTATGTCAAGATGCATTTTTAGTTGAGATTCAAAGGTGTTGAAGTGTGAGAGTGAACGAAGTTGAGGTGTTAACTTGTTCCAGATATGTACTGCGGCTAAAGAGAAAATCCTCTTCCCTATCACTTCGGTCTTGCTATAATATAAGGTTCAATGGTTATTGTTTGCGGTTGCCGTGTGTTTCTTGCGCTTTGCATTTACGTGATAATATCTTTTATGTATTGTTGGCATCGGAGTATATTGCTTTGTGTGTTGGGTGTACTTTGACTTGTGGTCTTTGGATAATGGGTAGCCAGTGATGTTGGTGCAGTAGCGGAGTGACATATTCATATTTCCTAAGTTCGAAGATGAGTTTTGCAGCGGTATTTTGTACCTTTTGTAGCCAGCTTGTGAGTTTTTGTGGTAAACTGATGCGAAGTGCATTATAGGAGTCTAACTTGGATGCAATAACAGCATGTAGAGGTGATTCTGTTGCTGGTTGTGTCAGGGATTGTACGGATGAAATGTTGCGTAAGTGCACGTGACACGTTTTGATGGCTCTGTTGATGCGTTCTTCTAGAGAGGCGTTTTCCAATGCCTGACACAAGCAGAAGGAAAAAATCTGTCGAAGGATGTGAGAGTTGTATTGACTAAATACCAGTGCCTTTTCGCTATCTGGTTATTCTATTACATAGTTAATAACCATCAGCTAACGAAGATTTAGCAAAGTCCGTGACATCTGTTGGTTGTCCTCCAGCATTTGGAAGCAGTGACGTCGACAGATGAGGGTCATTGGTCTGTCCTGACTCAGGTTTTTCACTACGGTTTTTCGCCTTCGTTATTATTGAGACTAATCTGTTTGTTGTGTTGACGACATACGCTAGCTTTTTAAAGGTAAAGGACTGATAATTGCATAGACAACGAGGTGATCCTGGCCGACTGTTACTTACGAACGTTCGAGCCGAAAGCCCATGTTTTCAAAATATGACTGAGAAGCTGGAAACTCGCAACATTGTATTCAGAAGTGTCCTTGGTTGATATGGAGCACTTGAAAAACTCCAGTATAACACTTCTATCACCATACTCAATGAAAGGGCAGTGTCATATAAACGCAAAATGGCTTATTGGCTCAACTGTTTTCGTCGATAAAGTTAAACCATAATCTAGTGAAGGTATTCGGCGTATAGCAACATACATACAATAACTGTGGCTAACTATGATCCTTCTGATGGGGTTATCGGTGTCTGACGATAAACCTCACACGGTACAATATCGCCTTTTTGTTCTCTCAACCTCTTCCCTCGAAAAGGTTATGTTTGATATACCAGACACTGATACACATCGCATGGTACAATATCGCCTTTTTGTTCTCCAAACCACTTCCCTTGAAAAGGTTCAGTTTTATATACCAGACACTGATACACGTCACACGGTGCCTCATTGCCTTTTTGTTCTCCACCCCCCTCCCTTGAAAAGGTTCAGTTTGATATACCAGACACTGTTTCATTTCGCAGTACCTTCTTTCTCACGTACCAACTCATCTTCCGAAATAATTTATGTCCGATGTGGAAATTTTGGAGGGGAGTAAAAAATGGGAGAACCACCAAATCAATCTGTCACCGCGAAAATAACGCCTTGTGAAATCAAATATAATTAAAATACGTTTTATGACAAGTTTTCAAGTTTTGCCATCATCTTACTGCGTAAGGCAACTACACCCGATAACATCGTCTGTGAAGATACCGAAAGTAAAAGCCTCGCTACACTTTATTGGGAAAATATATGGCAAGGCGAGGGGAGAATGGGACTGTTTTGAAAACGGGTTCAGGTATAAGTTCCCGGACAGCGTAACTCCTATTGTAGTACGTTATAGATACTCATAGTGTTCCCATGTTTTTGAAGATGACCCTGGAATTCCCTGCTCAAACAAGAGGCATATCACATCACATAGAACACGTGCTACTACAACTAAGAGCCAATAATAATTGTTATTGTAATGCAGGAAATTGTTTTTGAAAGTTCTGTTGTCTACTGCATACAGTAAATTGTGACCATATTAGATTTTTTCAGTAACAGCTGTTTGTTTAATGTTGTCACATTATAAATTACCAGTAATGGTAGAGATTGACTCAGTTGGTTCTGTGGGTATTCTTGGAGAGTTGTCTAACGGTATGCACTTTTGAGACATTACAACAATATGAACTTCGCTGGACTTTTTGGTTCGTTGTGGTTTCTTATATATTTTATGCATAGCCGAGTGTCCGTGGGACTGAACACTGCCTTAATAGAAATAATATTTACATTTCCATTAATAGATGAAAATTTACATCATTCTCGGTGAATGCAATCTTATTAAAACATGTTAACTAGTATAAATATATGTGACTTTTGAGTTACAATCCGCAAATTCAAATTTCAGAAAAATCTTCAAACAATTAGCATATCAGTCGTTTGGCGAAATATTTTCGCATAAAAGAATTTACAAGTGTGCTATGTCCTTCCTTCTACATCTCATTCACCTGAATAAATCCCGCCTGATCTATATAGTGGGACTCTGTTTGATCGCACAGTCCCTTATCCCTAACTTCTTTTATGAGGTGATTCTCTTGAAAATATTATTATTTATATACCACAAATGTAATTTCTTCGTTATGTGAATTTGAATTTTGAAGAACATGCTTGCTTTATACATTGTTTTAAACTAATACGTAGGATATTGTCATGTGTACAGATTATTGATGGTAACCGGTTGGTGCGACTGTCTGACAAGACGCAAATGCCATACGTGGAGGCGACGCTTCTTGAAATTCAACGCATGTCTTCCGTCGGTGAGTCGCTTCTGTTAGTCTGTATTATGGTTATACCAAAATATTGTGGTTACTTGGGTATAATTGGGAAGTTAGTTGAAGGGTCTCTGAGGGTGAAGGACAATGAAAGGAAAGAGGAATTGTGAAGGTCATTCAAGATGGCGGAGATGAAGAGGACAGTGATCTGTGAGTGCTACCATGATTGTTTATCAGCTTCGAGGTCATCTTAAGTGGTCATCAGTAGCTGCTCATTAAGAGGTCAGTAGAGGTCATAACGATTACATGCTTTCCGCTAGAGGTTGTGACGTTTGCTAGCTCCACGATGGAATTAGTGGTGAGTACAAACTCTTCCATAACCGTCATGGTAAAGTACTTAATCTTATAGAAGTTATTGCTAGTTTGCATTGAGCAGTCGGCTGGGTTTATCTCGTCTAGCCCATCATCGGCCTGTCACAAAGCTGACCTAATTATTGCTGTGGTTCACGTAACGACAGGATTACCCTCCCTTATTATAGTTGGACAGGCGCTGTACTGAAAATCCACTGAGTCAAGACGGACGGGTGATCTTTGTACATGCGTGCCACTCATTTTAAATGCTCGCGGTCGCTCTACATTTGTCAGACGCACAGCCACTTCCATGCTGGGTGGTTATTTGTGGTGAGATGGTGAGATAGCTAGAGGGAAACTCTGGGTAGATCATCCAGACAGCAGCTGACACACAGCGCAACACACAGCAAAGCTGCCAGCTAGATGCCCTTACATCACGACACTGCGAAGGGTTAACCAGACACCATATTGAGACAGGGCTTTAAGATTTTTTTTGTTTACGAAAAACACCAGTGTGTGTACTAGGTAGACTGCATGGCGAGGTCATTCCGATCCTGAGAGGCTGTGAGCGGATGCTCAGGTCAAGGTGCCTACAGTTTTGATGATAAAGGTCATTGCAAGTACATTTGCATATATTGGAGAAGGAGGAATTCACAATACATTCCGTGAGGCAGAGATCATCCCAAGTGCTTCTCTCATGTGTATGACAGCTTGTATCTACAGCAAATATCACGCAGTTTTCATGATATTGACTTTTATCGCTACGCAGTTCCCCTCGGGGTGCCCCACCGGGCGACCATGGACGTAACAATCGGTGGTTACCACGTGCCCAAAGATACCATGCTCATTTCTAACCTCTACGCCGTCCACCATGACAAACGAAAGTTCAAAGAGCCGCACGTCTTCAGACCCGAACGATTCCTCGATGCTGACAACCGAGTAGTCAACTCTGACCTGAATTTGTCCTTTTCCGTTGGTGAGCATTACTAAGATGATTCACATTGGCTAAGAACGTACCAACATGGTTGAACCCTTGATTGTTTCTGCTTCTTTCGCTGATGCCTCTATATTTTCTATTGCCTCTCTGGTTTTTTGTGCCAGTTTGGTTTGTGCCACCACGTTTCGTTTTTCGGTGGTTTGCGTTTTTCCTCTCTGGTTCTCTGTCTCTTTGGTTTTTGCCGCCCTTGTTGGTGCCATCATGTTTTGTACCTGGGTGGTATGGGACATCATGCTTTGTGCCTTGGTGGTTTTTTCCTCTATGCTTTGCGCCATCATGGTTCTATCTAATTTGTGCTTGGGTATTTTTTGCCATCATGGTTTGTACCTGGGTGGTTTGGGACATTGTGCTTTGTGCCTTAGTGGTTTTTGTCTCTGTGCTTTGCGCCATCATGGTTGGTGCTATCTAATTTGTGCTTGGATGGTTTTTGCCATCATGGATTGTGCCTCGGTGCTTTGTACCTTCATGGTTTGTGCCTCAGCGGTGTGTCCCATCCATTCTATTACTTCACTAGTGTACATATTCAGCACGATATTCAGCGATTAGGTAGTTATTGTAGTTATTGATTCCATAGTCACACGGTTAGATACATCAAACCTCATCGATGTAATATATATCAAATTGTCAACGCTGCATTAACAAGCTACACTACCATCTTTCTCAATGAGAGGATAGTGTGGGTGAAGATAGAGTCTCTGAGAAGACCGAAGACAGGATAAAACTTTGGAACCACACGTCGCCTATCATTAGGATGTACAGTTTACAGAGATAAATATCCTGCCAAAATCCACAGATATGTTTTAGAGAAACAAATTTCTCGCCAGATTTATTGACTTTTATTATTAGTCGTATTGTTAAATAGGACCATTACTTGGATTTTGTATTAGTTTTAATTAAATACCTTATTTTTATCGTTTACCGATGTACTATGATGATACACCGGGCTTTGTCTGGCCAGCATCCACATATACAGTCGGAGGTTGGATCAGCCATCTATGATTACATCTATACTTCAAACATTAAATAAAATATTGAAGCATGTTGTATGACTTCTAAAGGATGCTTATTCCATTCTTTGTGATATTCGACTCCTAACTAAGTACTTTACGTTATAGTTTGTCCATCTTTAATCGATATTTGAGATTCTGAATTCTACGAGATGACCAAGAAAAACGTGGTACCGTTTTAGAACAAATACAATCAGAAACGCAGTGTAGCTATTGTGAGTCTTCGAAATAGCGACTTGTTTAATCCTTAGGTTTTTACTTCAGTCGATATTTTTTGTTTCGGGGTAGTTATCACGAGTGTCAGACTTACATAAATGTATGGAATGACTCGCCATTTATGTCATATTGAGTAAGAAACGCCGCAAGGGGGAGGGAGACTCAGAGACTAATTCAGTTTGTTCAGAATGACCTTTCGTATTGATGTAATACACTTCGCCAGGTTTATCGAGTGCAAACCACGTGAAAGCTCGTTTTTGAATTGTTTCGAGTGGTGTTTAACGCAGTATGCAACGTGGGTAACATTGAAAACGAGATGCATGGATGGATGAAGGTTGTCCTCTGTGCCCAGACACAGTGATGTTGGTGGTTTTACCTGCAGTGAATGCGTCACTGTAAGGGATAAAGCATTGTAAAAACCAGTCCCAGTTTCTTTGTGGCCAATATTGGTCCAGAAAAATAGGCCAATCCTGTCTTGTTCAGACGTCTTCTTCATGATTGTTTCGTCATAAATCCGAGAAACTCCGCGCGGGTTTTACCTCTCGTTCTCCGCGCAGGTCCCCGCATCTGTCTGGGCGAGGGACTCGCCAGGTCCGAACTATTCCTTTTCTTCACGAACCTCCTCAACCACTTCAACTTCTCGAAAGTCGCCGGATCCGCCGTCGATCTGACGCCGAAGCCGAAAGGAGCCGTTATCCGCGAGCCGCAAACTTACCATGTCAAGGTCACGCGTCGACACACTTAAAGCATGACAACGGATAAATTACAGAAAATTGTTTTTTTTTTCAGAATTACTGGGTTGAAAGATATGAACCCGGGTAAAATCTCTTTATATCACATGATTTTTTTTTTTATTTTTATAATACAATCATATTTCCTGCCTTTAATTGGAAGGATTCGTTCTTAAAATTATAACTCCCACCTACAATTATACTGATTATTCCTCTAATTATAGTGTATGTCTCGCATTAAACGGAATAATGAATGGATAAAAATTCAATGCCTTGAGGATTAATCGCTGGTATTTTAATAATGATGATGAATATTTATTTTTTTAACGAACTGGCTTCGGACCGACGTGGTTGTCGCCGCAGTACGTTTCATGCCATTATGTGATAGACCCTTATGCGACCCTGGCATCTCTTCCTGTCTCCAGATCCGCCGGATCACCAGAGCGAGGCCTTTTTCAATTTGCCGACATCGCCGTTGACTTTTCTCCCTCTGCTTTTCTTCACATATTACGCGTACAATCGATCAGTCCGCACTAAGCCTGCACCGTTTTAACTATTCTTCTCTTTCATCGCTTTTTTGTCCGCGCTAGTTTCACTAGAACGTCATCGTCATTCGACAACGGTCACAAATTCTCGAAGCAGTTTACGCCACCGCAAGTTCCAATGGCGAGTTTTACTCGTTCTTAACACGAAACTGACCCGTTGCGTCTTCGTCGTGTCTTTACATAAAATCATCCATGACAGCTTGGGCTATGGTCAACAAAAAACAAATTAATATATTTACATATAATCGATCAATCATAATAAAATCTTCAAGCTTCGATGACCTTCCTGAAGGTTGTACTTTTTATCGTAATTCAAATCATTAATGCGTGTAATTTTTTTTCAAAAATTTTTCTTTTTTTGTTGATTTTTCTTTGTTTTTCCCATTGCGTCACCTGACGTCATTCTCCGTAACACTTCCGGTGTACAAGAGATGTCGGCCATTGTGGATAACCGAGGCCAATAAACAGATAAACGATGACATTACGGGCCTAGGCTTCTGAGAATTTTTTTTATCTCGTAGCATGTTTGACAGCTACGCAAATGAGGGCCCTTCAATCGAATAATTTCAGTGTCATTTAAACAATTTTTTCCTTAAGAAAATAATATTTTTATTTACATGTACATAAAATATATTCAATGATTTTTTTTTATATTACGCCATATATTTTAGCAAACTGCAGTCAGCAAATTTATTGGATCATTTCTATAATTAAGGATTATCATATATCACTATTATTATTCTTGCCGTTTAATACAGAACGTATTGGTCGACTCTGGGAAATATATATCTTAATTTTATTGATTTTAATTAAATCCAACCATCCGTTAGGGAGTTCTACATAATATACGGTATAATTATGGCAACGTAACAGATTACGGGCGACATGTTTTATGGAATATGGCGGGATAGCCGCCTCAATTTATACTAATAAATAACAAGCAGAAGGTAGCAGTTTTTTAAGACTAACAAAAATTTATTGAGACACGAGCTTTCGCAGACACAAGGAATGCTTCAGCAGGATGAAGAAGTCGCTTCCATCACTCGAAGATACCTCGATCATCTGATGAAGCATAGCGTTTAGTCGAAAGCTGGTGATAAATAAAACTAGTTTGTCTAAACAAAAGGGCCGCAATCCCGTACGTTACTCCAAATTATACTAAAACGTCTACCCGCTCGTCTCCTATAATTATACTACAACAGAGCAAAATCTAAAAAAATACCAATATATTAGGTCGTAAGAAAGTTAACTGCGTTTCTCAACGATACGTTGTATTTTGTAATCAATGCCAAAGTTCAAATTTTATTAAAAAATTGACATTAATGGGAGATAACGATCGCAGTTTGTCAATAACAACGCAGAAGTACACGGGGAAAATCTTGATCTCGGCGGGGAAGGGGAGATTAAAATTGACTACTTTCAAATAATCAGTGACGATGATGTTAATAATTATAGTAATAATAAATGACAAGGAAAACAATCGAAATAACAAATCGTTCTGTGACTGAAAATTGTTCTATTTATGAGCTTTCGATTACCGGACATTGAAAGGATACGAAATTTGCTGAACGCCGAGACTAACCCAGCTCATGAAATTTTTAGTCAGGGAGCGCTTTGGTACTTCAATACATCTAACCTAGTCAGAGTCACGTATCGTCTATTTTTGATAAGGGAAACTATCTTGCCACGTATATATTTTTGTAAGGGAATCAATACTGTGATTATTGACCCCCACGACCTCTAGCTTATATTCCAGTTTTTCCAGTGTGTTTTTTCCCGCTGTTTTTCAGAAGGCAGTCGTTATTAACCTATCTCTCCGGTACATTTAACATCTATGGCCTTGTCTGTAATTACTAAAACGTTGAATCATGTTCAATAAATGAGTTGTAATGTTTCTTTTTATAAAATATGGAGTCACATATTGTCTTGCCCTATTTAGTGTTTTTGGTTATATGATTTGTTAACGTTTTTGATTTTATAATAAACAATACTAGATAATATGAATGGTTTTCCTCTTTTTCAATGTTGTTGTCTGCACGTGATTTTAGCGATGATCTGTTATTTGGAATATACCGAGAATTTGGAGTTTTGGTTGTTCGTTTAAACGAAACTTCACTATCCCATCGCAAGGTCAAACAAGGTTTCTACCTGCCGAATGCAATACGTCGAAATGACCCATAATATGGCACATGTCAGACGGTCTTCAGCGATCATACCGTAGTGAGTCTGGTGACCTACTCAATGGCTCCCCTTTAATGTGTCAGTTTCAGCCAATGGAAGGACAGAGAGAATATCCTCCACCTTGTCATTGGCTGAAGTTTTCAACGATCGAACTGTTGTGTTCAACATACTGCGCAGTGAAGACGCTTCTCGAGACTTTCCGTCGACATGAGAACGCATCTAAAAACGGAGAATATCTAGGAATAGGTAGCAAAAGAAAAAACAACACCGTTAATCAAAGTCTCGTCCTTCAGAACGCATTCCTATTCTCTTGCTACCCCCGCGACTACCCCGCGTCTACAAATATGGAGATTTTGTGACATAAACGCCATGGTTTTACATGCGAGGCATGTCTACTACATCGCACATCCTGTGGGGATCTGAAATATTACACGACTGTGCGGTGCGGAGACAGCATCACGTAAAAAGCTCTTTTTGATCGTTAACCATTTTTTATCCGTCGCACGTTTTAAAATGCTGTATGTACTAATACAATTAATGATCGCATTAACGTGCAGCCAATGAATATCGTATGATAAAGATAGATGAATAATCGCTTCTACTATATACTATATAGAGAGGCGTGGGGAAACCCCCACAACAGTTTAGGTGGATATACGTGATAGTAAGATCACTGAATGACTTAACTGCTGGAAGTGAAGGGATATAACCAAAATTTAATTATTTCTAATAACGATTTAAAAAATGCAGTAGCAACAATAGTTTAACTTGATTGAGGCTTTTTGAACAGACCTTGAGCCAACAGACTACGTCAAGGAAAAAACCAAAGTTTCGCTCTCAATAGACAACACTCGCCCTCTAGATGGTCGACGGCGTATAGATGTATCTCCGCCATTTTGCGATCGCATTGTCAATAATTATCAACTATCATTAATTTAGCGGAGTAAGCGGCATAATATAGACTGTGCGCCCTGTTGGTGTTTGGAACGTACGGTATGAATGGGCGATGGTTAACCGTCTGCCCAGACTCGGTTGCTCTGGGACCACCCCTCACGTATCACAAATGAGGCCAGTACGACGGCAACATCATTATAACCATTAACAGAGTTTTGCAAAGGGCCGTTGATGGCCCAGCCAACAAATTGCCTTCAATCTATATGCGCATACATCCTATACGTCTAGAAGATACGTCTGCTCCCCTGCTTCTTTCAAGAGGAATTCTATTGCATATACAGGGGATCATCGACTTGCGTCGTAGATCCGTTCTTACACTTTGGTGTAAGTCGAATTTAGTGTTAGTTGGAACACCATAAATAAAGTACTCTGAAGGCCCTGTAGTGTAGAGTATTTTACAGTATTACGTTTTGGAGCCATAACTAAGGGCAAAAAGTTCACAAAAACGATAAAACATGTGAGAGAAAGAATGGCTAAACACAACCAAAATTGCGTAACACTGAAACTGAAACTAAGTGACCCACTTACCACCAACGCATAGCGTATTCATCCGCTGCGCGCTACGAACTAGTTCGCAATTGGTTACGTTTCTTACGACGCTAAACAGTGTAAGACGGAAACGCGTTATGATGTTTTAATGTTATTTTATATTTTAATTTTATATTTTATTTGTAGTTCACTAGGTGATCGGGAAGTGCTACCGAAAACTCTGTGAAAACTCCCTGGTGCCTTCCTACATCTAATTTATTCCTATATATTTTATGCTATTCCACATAATTTATGAGCTGTGTATCTTCCTTAAAATGTATATAGGAGTGTAAATTATATTTTAGAAGTACCGGTATTTTATGTTGTATATTATCCAGTGAACATTGTCATTTGTGTTATAAGCGTCGTTAGTACCGAGTGTTGCTACTGTCTGATTCATTCAGTCTCATATAATTTCCCATAAATGTTGCTAATGTCGCATTTTTACTACTATTAGCATTTTGCGCGCCACCCTATTTTTGACCCGAAACCCGCAGTATAAAGTATCCGATGGAACAGACCGTCGTTTAATTAAACGCCATCTTTGATAACAGTAATTATGCGCATGTGCAGTACTATGCAAGACGTTAATAAAAAAATATTATTTTATGTCATGACGTCTTGACCGAGACTGCGCATGCGCATAATTACTATTATCAAAGTGACGCTGTGTTTCTCATTACCCGTATTCAGTCAAAAATCATCGTTGCATAACTGAACATATATAAATATATACTATATACTGT
>WURV02185770.1:0-12824 GCA_011762755.2 Epimenia babai | reverse complement strand
CTACAAGAGCTCTACCCAGTCACCCTCGTGTCCTTGCTACAAGAGCTCTACCCAGTCACCCTCGTGTCCTTGCTACAAGAGCTCTACCCAGTCACCCTCGTGTCCTTGCTACAGGAGCTCTACCTAGTCACCCTCGTGTCCTTGCTACAAGAGCTCTACCCAGTCACCCTCGTTCCCTAGAAACTATCTTGCTCGACCATTCCCTTTGCAGGATAATATGAGGATGGAAGATATCTAAAGACAAATAACTCGGCTGTATCCTGACATATTCGACATCTGACAATGTAGTCTACAGATCCTTGAATTTAACCACGCAAAAAATAAAAATCATAAAACGGGTGGAAGGTTCAACAATTTAATGACCACTGAACAATATGCACAAAACTAAAGCGTATCCTGACTAAGCTGACCTAACGACTCTACACAGAGATAGCTTTTAAATAAGTTCGGGTGACGAGAATTATGCTATATTTGTAAAGTGCAGTAAAATACGAATGAAATGAGGGTGATGCTAACAAACATCGTAACAATGTATATGATGGTTCGGCAGAAAACATGGTGTATATAACTGTATAGGTCAAGGTCAACAATACGGTATGTATACGGTAAAATCAAGTATACGAACGCATTTAAATAATTGCAACGAGAATTACAAACCTAAAAAAATATACATTTTATTTACCAGTAGTTTTGTGACTTTATATTTGTAATGTTGGCTTGTTATTGAAATAGTTATCAAAGGGAAATTACTTTGTGAATCTACACCAGTGGTTATGTAACTTACCCTACGGAGTTGATACAACTTTATTTAAACTAATTTAAACTTCGTATCTCAGATAAACTGTTTTTAATATCTTTTCTCAATCCCAAATATAAGTGTAAATGGAGATACTGAAGGCCAATAATGATAATCTTCAAAATACATAAAAGTTGATTTGGTATCTTATGGTATAAACAGTATACATGAAACATCTAACACCGTCTTAAACATGATTTTAAAATATAACATTTTTTATTAACTGGATCGGATGATGTATGATAAAGTCTGTGAAGAGTGACAAATACCAGTTTCACAACAAAAACACACGAATCATATTCCTGTGTTTAGTAGTATTTATATAATTTCTTCCCTCACCTCATTGTCAAATGCCAATTCACACCACGCGTGGACCAAATCAAATGGGTCTGAACCTCACATACAATCGTAATGTGCGTGTTATTTGACAACAGCCTATCAGATGAGCTAAAGTGTATGAAAATCCAATGAGTTTTACTCCAGTTCACTGATGCTCGACCAAGGGTCTGATGTAAATTGGAAAAAATATATTACCAGTATAGTTGTAAGAAGTCGACCGATTAATGGTATTCATAAACAAGAGGCCAAAGAGGCCTCAAGACGCTCACCTGGAAAAAAAGAAAAATGAGAAAGAGACAGAACAAGAGGCCAAGGAGGCGTATTAGTACAAGAAGATAACAAGGAGACTGCTTGACATAAAAAACAGGAGGCCAGTGAGACCTTACCAATACCCATTACGATGCTGAAACAAGACAAAAGCCTAAAGGGACCCGATAATAGCCATTATGATACTGAAACAAGACAAGAGGCCAAAAAGACCCGACAATACCTATTACGACACTCAAACAAGAAAATACAGATCTGTGGAAAAAACCTAGACTGAAATACAATCTAATTGCCAAACAGAGATGCCCTGAACAAATCTTAATGAGACCTACACACAATATCTGCCCAAATGGCAGACCTTCGCACTAAGCGGACATTAGAGATATGAATTTTCAAAATGAAAAGTCGAAGATTAAATTGCGAACATTGGTAAAAGTTACTACCCCTAGCTGCGATGACGATACCATTAACAAATCTAGAAAAGACCATCCTTAGGAAAATATCTTCCAAAGGGCAGACCTCTGCGAAACGCGGTTCTTGAGAAGATTTTTTAAGAAAATGTTAATATCGGACAGATGGACGACGGACAACCTCCGATCAGAAAAGCTCACTGAGCATAAGCTAGGTGAACTAAAAAGACGGAACAAGTAGGGGTAACCGTGTTAGTCTATAGGCCTATACGTAAAGAACAGGAAAAGACGGTAGCACCTTATGAGACTAACAAGTGTTTCAATAAACTTTTTGTTAATTTCATAAGGTGCCACCGTCTTTTCCTTGTTCATAAAAAAGACTGCACACATCATGGTTTGAAAATTAGGCTCAAGAACGATGAGTATATTGGTAACAATGGAGTTCTCAACGATAAATATGTACATGAACTTTTTACACTGCAGCAATCGACAGTTCAATGCTAGTAATAATTACTACACTGAACCACAGTTTTAAAGTGTCTCGGAATGGAAATGTTAAACAGTTCAATTTAGTAGAACGAGTTTAGGGCTAGCTGACTGTCGATCGTCAATGACTGGAAAATAGAATACCAACAAATTGGAAGAATAAAAATTAACAAAAATGGATCACTACATTATTTACAGTTTTACCGAAGCCAAAAAAATCGGAAAAGTTTTATTTAGACACTTATTAAAAATATTTGTCTTACAACATGTCTCTTATCATTACTAAAGTGATGATTAAAATGTCAAACACTATCAGATACACTAAATTGAGGAAAACTAGTAATCAACACTAATCAACCATTATCTAAAAGTAAACATTCACGAGTTAAAAATGCCCAATCTCACTTATTGGTTTTGGTAAAAAAAATTTTCAATCATTTTCTAAAATAATAGTGAAAGCGAAAATAGGAAATCGTGTGTTTATCTTTAAAGAAAAGCAAATTTATGAGAGGAAACGCATAATTATTCCTAAATATCGCATTTTCGTAAAGTTCATAGTTTTTTAATCAATCTTCCATTATCTGAACTACAGTTTTGATGCAATTTAATACAAGCTCCAAATAAATTCCTCTACTGACTTTGGATGCATTTCACAACATGAATTAAATTGCATATTGACTGGATTTATATAAAAATAAGACTCCTCTACAAATTGAGAGTAACAGTCACCGGTAATGACAAAAATACAGATTCAAAACACGGAAACAAAGAGATTGCAACCCTGGAATATTTGTACTGCAGTTTCTCTGATTAAATGTTGTCTGTAGTAACTTTCACAATAACAATACACGACTCATCAAAAGGTGTATTTCCGCCACATTTCATACTGTATGTAGTATACATGAAAAACATCTCAATTTTGTATCTTTGCATTGTGTATTGATGAAATACACTTTACTATTTTAGTACCTATCTATTATAATCATGTGACATACAATCGTATGAAACTATGTTCAGTGGAGAGTTATGTTAAGATCACTTATGCTATAAATACCGAGATATCTATTGTAAATATGCACCTCATTCTCAAAAAGAAAGCAAATGAGGCTGCACATTAGCTCTATGGATATGTATTTGTACATTCAGATATTTAACCAATAACACAGGGCTATCTTTATTCTTATCTCCCCTTTTATTTTTCACCCGGAAGAGAGGCTATGGTGGAGTGTTTCGGACGATATTGGCTGTTTGGCTTAGACCCTAAAGGGTTTGGTGTTGGGTGTAGATGGTTGAGTGATTGGTATAGGTGCGCAAAACAGGTTGGTACAAGCTCGGATGTTTAATTCATAGTAATAATAGTGATCAAACAACATGACCGTCGATTGATGGTCCACACTAGGGGTGCATCGCTAACCTCCCCATCCCTTTCTGAAGGATATTAAACATGAATCTATCGACAGTGCCTGGGTCAGACTAATCCCAGTACCGAAAAACATGGGATTTACATATTACTATAGATCGTCCAGCATTACACTAAGGATTCTTTTGGTATTTCTAAAAGACATGGAATGTTAAGTGATATCGTAAAGAATACTATGTGAATACAGATAGGCTCATGGCCTCGTGAAAATCTGTCTATGCCCGAATTCATCTCGCGATCCAAACGAGTGACATACGATGACATAACGATAGGTACCCAAAATACACACTGCCGCCTGTCATAATAGCGAGTTTTAATTGATATTGGATTGCATTGCAAGATTTGTATTGAGTTGACTTATAGTAAACTTCACGATGGTATGGTAAGGCAATAGTTTGTAAGTGCATCTGATATTTATTAATAGGGTATTTACACTGCGATATTTCTTGCTGCAATTTCTTGCGCTAGACAATATATGCAAGAAATCATCAATAGTTGAAAGAAATATAGCATTAGAGCGATGCTCTATTCAGAGCAATTTTTTGCGCACGTTTAGCCAATGGTGTGCGAGTATTCAACACGTCGACTGTCAGGTGATCACCTTTGTCCCTACCCTAACAATACAACCACAAAATGGTTGCTTGTAATCCGGTTGAAATCGAAACTGAAAAATTAATTAATATCGCAGTGTAAATGCCCTATAATAGTAACAAGGTAGGACTATATTCTACCATGCCTGACTGGTGCTTTGATTTTCTAAATATTGTTCAGAAATTGGTGGGAGCTAGAGTAGTCGTTCATGCCTATAGCAGAGGAATATAGACATTTTTCTGTATATTTGTGTACTAAATACATTATTATAAGACATGTATATTGTATGATTTATTAATGAGACGCAACACATTGGTTAGAAACTCACCACTGAAAACAATTGCTCTCCGTGACGCTACTCTGACAACCCCTGACAACGATAACGAGTTTACAACAGGGTGATAAATTGACAGATAGTGATGAATTATTAAATATTAAATAAGCTAAAACTAACAAGCCCATAGTTGGCAATAATAAAAGCATTCAATCATGAGACAGAAAATGTAAGACAATGTTTTTGTCTATGCCCAATAAATTAATATTATACAATGCTACTTGGTATTTCATGTATTATTTAATATATGGATAAATTGGTGAGCTACTTAAAAAATAATGACATGATTCTGCTAAACTGAATAAATGCATAATGGCTATGATTTGTGATTATTAGTTATTTAATATAGGCATAAAAATGTCATGGAACAGATGGTATTTAAATTATTATGCAGTAAATTTTGTATCAATAGTACTTGTCTTCAATAAACCCTTTGTGATAATAATCACATATTGTTTTTTATTTTGAAGATTTAATAGATTAAGTTAAGAAAATACTACAGTGCATTTCTGCTAATGACATAAATGTTTTAATAAAATATTTCTGTCGATATATATTCTCATTTTATATATTCTCACTTCAGATGGTGTCTCTTTTTGTTAATAGATCAAGTAGAAAAAAATCCTAAATACATTGCCATAGCTGAGTAAGGAATACAAATTGATTTACTGTATGTCAATTAGAGAAAATATTCTTGGTATAGATGGTAATATTTGAAAAAGATAATCTTTATAAATAACAGGAGGCCAAAGAGGATACAGGATGCTCACCTGATAATCAAATAATTAAACATAACTAAAAACAAAAACCTAAAAAAGGAAAAAAAAGCCCAAAAAGGCCTCCAGACACTCGCATATTAAAAGAAGGAGGTTAAACAGCCTTCAAAGCACTCATTCGAATAAAAAAGGCCAAACAGGCCTCAAAACACTTATTTTGATATTAAAACAACAGGCCAAACAGGCCTCAACACACTCATCTAGGTATTAAAACAAGAGGCCAAAGAGGCCTAAAAAACTCTTCTGGAACATTAAAAACATTTAGAAAATACGAGCTTGTTGAGAAAATTAAAAAAAAAAATATTATAATAAGCGGAAATTACCTCCCCTTGGTATGAAATGCTTAACAAATCTAAAAGAGACCAACCCAAGGCTAATATCTGTCAAATTGCCGAGCTCTGGATAAGTAGTTCTTGAGAAGGTTTTTCAAGTAAAAATATATTTGCCAGAATTTACTTCCCTTTAGTCAGATGATAACCTTAATAAATCTAAGACACTAATTCATTAAACTCATTATCGGCCAAATGGAAAAACTCTACAACAAATGGTTGAGAAGATTTTTTGAGAAAACATTGGACATACCGACGGATGACGGATGAAGTTCGATCAGAAAAGTATATGTATATAAAAGTATGTGTATATAAAAATGTAGAATGAAAGGTGACAAAACCCTGAACAAATCCGAATAGGACCAACCTAAGAACAATGCCTGCCAAATGGCAAAGCTCTGAGATATTTTGAGATAATTTTGAGGTAACAATAAAACAGCAGAAATTAACTGAACAAATTGCTGTACCCCGAACAAATATTAGTAAACTGCATAAGCGCTATGCCAAGTCGTCATTGAGAAGATATCAAATAAAGACAAATTGAAAAAATTGCCTCCCTTTGGTCAGATTGTGATACCCCGAACAAATATGAAAAATTCAGGGACCATGTGTGCTGAATGAGGCAATGATGATACAAATCGGAAATCTGAATATGACCAACCCATGGGGTAGGGACCATATGAGACCCACCATGTCAAAATCAGTCTGAAGTCGCAATTTGTCAATTTAGTGATTTATACATGTCTGGAGAGAGAATGAGAGCAGCTTTCCAATGCTACTAAAATCATAATAATCCACAAAGAGGTAACAATAATATCGGCAAATATATACATCATAGTGAAGAAACTTAATATTGAGAAAACGGCGACCAAACATTGTCACACAGTTTGAACTGGTAATCATACGACATTTTAAGCATATTTCGTACAGAAAAATATATTCTTATGAATGTTTGATGACTGAAGTACCCTCAAATGGAAAAAACTAAAATTCCGTATTTTTCATGTCGTAATGTATTATTGCATTTTACTGAATTGGGGATTTCCCAACTTCCGACTAATTTTGACATGGTGGGTCTCATATGTTTGAGCATAACAACAAGTTTTGTATTACTCTACCAACCATCTCTCCAGAGCGCATTAGTCGCTTGCTTTTCTGAGGAAATGAAATGAATTCAAAATATATCGGGATATATCTTGTTAATCACAGAGTTGTTCCTTAATGACATGTCTAACCAACTTATATCGCCACCCTCGGGCTATCATCTATCGAGGCACGGCTTGACTAGTATAGCTAAGCCGATTCAACTCCCCACGTGTAATCATTATTAATTGCGGTATTATTGGACTTACTCGCGGTCCGTGGGGATTATTCTAATAGAAGTGCAGTCCCGTAGAAATACCAATACGTGACCATTATATCGGCAACATCTTAGCTAATTTGATTGTGATTTCATTAAAACCGGTGTCAATGAGATTTGTTTCGACGCCAGTCGCGCGTTGGTTAGAAACGCGCCTTTTCATGCGTGAGATTGCGATTTTGAACTTGCACGGACCAAGAATTCTTTCCTGTGTCTTTCACTAGAAAATTTTTTCCTTGAATATTGAAAAAGATATGTATCATAAACTTGAATTTTGTTAATTCAATAAGGCCATAATAAGACCAATGATATAAGTGACTAACATTTAAATAGGTAGTAATGAATTGCACTAAAACTTATCCTAAATATATTTCCTGTCATGTGATTAACGAGGTATAGAAGTGGAATTTGATTTGTACAACCTCTTGTATATTCTCTTTACTTCATTTTCTATCTAGATACAATCATGGCCAATTATTGACAATTTGCTTGGTTACTTTTTACTATCTCACAACCGACTATCTGTGGATATCACATTTTGCCATTATGAAGATCGAGTGAAATTGTAATGTGGAAGAATATTTTACATTAGGTCGCCCAGAATCAATAGAATGGTAGAAACTTACTCATTAGTTCATATATGGTTCAGATGTTAAGATGGAACAGTGTGTCTGTTACAGATCACCGATGCTCTGTCGTACCTACACGGGGTGGAGCAGGTCCTTCATGGTAATGTGTGTCCCGCTTCTATCCTCATCACAAAACGAGGTGCATGGAAACTTGGTGGACTTGGCTTTATGGTTAAGATCAAGGATGGCAAGGTTCGTATGCAAGTAGAATGACATAACAGCAAAATATAGTACCATTATTGACAGTAAAACTTCATAACAAGTACTATTAGTAGCAGAACATCATAACAAGTACTATTAGTAGCAGAACATCATAACAACAAGTACTATTAGTAGCAGAACATCATAACAACAAGTACTATTAGTAGCAGAAACTTCAACATATTAGTAGCATAAAACTTCATAACAAGTACTATTAGCAGCAGAACATCATAACAAGTACTATTATTAGCAGAACATCATAAATACTTTTAGTAGCAGAACATCATAACAACAAGTACTATTAGTAGCAGAACATCATAACAAGTACTATTAGTAGCAGAGGATCATGAAAAGTACCTGAAAAGGTAAAAGTTTAGAGGAGGTAGCATGCACAGCAGAACATCATAAGAGGTACGACAAAAGGCACAACATCATAACATGTCGCTTAAAGGACAGAACAGCATAATACCCACCATTACCAGTTCCGTAAAGATAAGAACATCTTAAAGAAGTATCAAAATATCTTAACTAGTACCATAAAAAGCAGAGAGTCATAACAGGCACTTGAGAGTGGAGAACATCGTAACAAGTACCATAATCAACAGCAAAACACCGTAACAAGTACTATGCAAGACGCAAAGCAGCAGAATGAGCAGAACATCATAACTAACAACGATACGTTGGTAAATATTGTTAGAACGATAAAGACTCTCCATCTACTTATGTCCTAGTCATATTTAATGGATAAACATGCAAAATATAGTCTAAGTCTACCTTTGCAGCATGGTTTCTATAGCACGTCTGGCCATCAGGAGGTTGTGGGTTAAAGCCCAATGGAAACAAAGCCTGTTTTTCTATATTTGTTACTTATCTATAATGAACTACCTTCTATTACACCACCAAATACTTACTATCGTAAAATTTGGAGCTTACAATAAATAGTTACTCGAATAAAACTGGTGTAAAATGTTGAACCAGGACATTTTCCCCTGCCAACCTTGGACAACAAAGTTACCTAAACTTGCTCAACCGGACCTAGACTACCTGGCACCAGAGATCCAGCTCGAGAAGAATTGTACGACGTTGTGTGACATGTTTTCACTGGGCATGATTATCTGCGCAATCTATAACCATGGTCTCTCACTCATCGCATCCGAACGTAACATCACTGTCTATGTGAAGAAGTTGGAACAGGTCAGTGTGTCAAATCATCATCAGCAGAAGGACATTATTAATGACATCTTAGCCTAGACGCAAGTCACACATGTACGGTACTGTGCAAAAATCCTGGGCCACCCACTAAATTTCAAATATTCTGTCATTTTTATATTTAGGGGAAAGTATTTGGCATTATTTATCTGTAGAGACTCTGCATTTCTATTTATGACAAAGCAAGCACGTTATTACAAATTATTTCTGAAATTGCAATCAATATGTAAATTGTGACATATTTCACTCAAATGGTCAAGTAAGTTGCACACATTATTGTTCCCAGATGTAGACTCTATTCCATATGGTCCTTGTTAGTTGACCATAGGAAGCCCACAGCAGGCCTATTGCATGGCTTGGGTTGCTGAAATACACATAAGACTTTTTTCAAGAACAGCCATAAAACATGACTTTCATTTCTTCTAATAACAGTCACATGTTCACATGCTGTTTTTGCTTTTTGCTTATTATATTGACTATGGAGAGAGCCCATCAGCGGTATAGGTTTTTTCTGAGCATTTCTCTCCAGCTCGTCATAGAACCAAATTGGCTACCCCTATTAACATCTATTTT
This sequence comes from Epimenia babai, assembly GCA_011762755.2. NCBI lineage: Eukaryota > Metazoa > Mollusca > Solenogastres > Cavibelonia > Epimeniidae > Epimenia > Epimenia babai. The sequence continues at coordinate 3,104 of WURV02185770.1, read as the reverse complement.
GACTATGGCTAAGATATGGCTTTATAGACATAAAATAGTGTTGTTACATCAGCAAGGACATTAACAAAGAGAAATTGCTCTCCAAACTAGATATTCTAGGAACGGCATCCGCCATGTTATCAATAAATACAATGAAAGCGGATTGGTTAAAGACAAGAAAAGATGTGGTAGGCCTAAGAAACTCTTTGGAAAAGATGAACACTACCTTAAGGTTACATCATTGAGGGACAGGCGGAGAACAAACACTAACCTCACAAGTGAAAAAGTACAGGCACTATAGTTGATGCATCATTAGTTCGTAGAAGTCTTGCTCGTAGTAGTGGTCTGCATGGGTGGGTTGCGGCTGAAAACCTTATTCACTAAAGGCTAATGTCACTAATAGACACAAATTCACCAGAAGTCATAAGTCATGGACTGATGATCAGTGGAAGGTGTTGTGAACTCAAGGGCGCGCGGGTGAGAGGTACAATAAATCATGTCTCCAGCGTACAGTTAAGCATGGCGGAGGTTCTGTCATAGATTGGGTTTGCATCACAGCCAATTTAGTGAAGATAGATGGATTCATGAATGTTCCCAAGTACAAACAGATCCTCGTCCACCATGCTGTGCCATCAGGAAAGTGACTGATTGGTAACAATTTCACATTTCAGCAAGAGAATGACCTGAAACATTCTTCCAATACTATAGAAATGTATCTAGAACACAAAACGTCATATGGCACACTGTCTGTTCTGCCGTGGTCCCCTCAGAGTCCCAACCTCAATATCATCGAGGTGGTGTGGGACTATAAGGACAGTCTGTGTCTGCCTCTCAATTGTGGGAAATCCTCCAGGACATTTGGAGAAACTTGCCGCAAGAATATCTCCAAAAACTGTTCGCAAGCGTTTCCCACAGAATCACTGCTGTTGTGAAGGCCAAGGGTGGACATACAAAAATATTGACATTTTGTGACAATTTGTAGTGTTTAATGCGATTGTTGATGCAGAATTATGTTTTGATTATAAACACATTGAAATAATGCCCCGTGAATGCTATCTTTTGTGATTATTTTGACAAATATGACATATCATCTTCGTGGGCCAAGAGTTTTGCACAGTACTGTAATATGCATGTTAGCCATATGTTGGGTTAGTTAGCTATAGGCCGATTAGCAAGGTAATCATTGTGCAGACCACTCTTGGCCTTTTACAAAGCAAGCCTCTTGACTCGATAAACGGATCAACCTCGGTCACAAGTGGTGGGGAACCCACCGTAGTGGAAACCACCGAGTCTGGGCAGATCGTTGAACCATCATTCACACCACTGGTTCCAAATGCCCATGGACAGTCTAAAATTCTCTACATGCTTACATGTCACACCCTCCGCTAAATTTGTGACATGTGATGGTTACAATAAGATGATGAAATAGTGGAGAGGTAAGCTAAATAAAGAGCATCTGAAACACAGCCACATGAGAGGGGAGAAGCCCTTAGATAACCACACTGCAAGGGCTATCCAGGCTCTGCCCGACAAACGCTACTGGTAGTGTACAGGCTAGGATGGGAATCAAAACAATGATCTTCATTCAACTCCAACCTCTTCTGCATTTTCTTATTATTTCATGCAAGCTAACCGATTGGTGGTATATCATTTCAAGTAAGCCAATAGTTTGGTCATATTGTACCTCATTGTCATGTAAGACATCAATTCGGTGATATATTACTTAATTATTTCACATAAGTCAACAGTTACGTGGTATAATATCTTTTGTTGTTTATGTATGTGCAGATAGAAGAAACTTTCAACGAGATTGCCCATAGGATGCCCGTGGCCCTAGTCGAGCCAGTCGAGAAGATGATCCACAGAGACATCCGCTACCGTCCTACTGCTCAACTCTTATCTCTAGTAAGATCACATATACACTTCACGTGCTGTTGCTGTTGTAAGTAAAGTGCCACAGGTTGTGTACTGGCTAGATGTTCCGATTCAAATTTGGTACTTGATAACCCGTATCGGAAGAAACGTTCCAAATACACGAGGTATTGTCTGTACAAGGTGAAGCAGTATTTGTCAGAAATCACCATGTGACATGGATTACTGGAGGCGAGACGTTGGTCAGCAGAGCGGAGATGTCAGTATGTCATGATCAAGTATCATCCAGAGACAACTTGACCCACTTAGGAAGTACTCACTGTAGTGAATAGAGATGTCAGTGCAGCATTGCATATATATATGTTTATAATATATATATAGGGCAGTTGTTTGCCCCCACACATGCTCACAGCGTGGTCCAGGTGGTCCACTATAAAAAGAGAAATGTATTGGAGCACCAACTAGCAGGGAGTTACAGTAGTCCCGATCAGATAGAGTCAACGAACAAATGATAGAGACTGCGATATCATGCGTAATGTATGGTCTAATGCGTCTGATGCAACTGACAATTTTTTTCGCCGAATTTACCTTGAGAGCAAGAGAGTTTATTCAACTGGGCAGCACAATCTACCCCATCTTGCTGTCATATTTTAACGTAGTTATTTAATTACACAGACAACACGAAAGTTGAAAAAGGTGGAGTAATTGAACTAACATGGAAGATGATTATTTGCCATTATAACATACTTCGACAACCGTTAACCTGTAGGATATTACAGTAATATTTTTTAGTATGTTTGCCCTTTGGAGATTAGTTGACGAAAACAATCTTTGAGATTTGTTCATGTTTGGATGAGCAACATTAGAGTCTTAACTATTTCTCGCCTACTGTGTGATTTATTAATGGGACGGTGTACGCAATAACCTTGAGAGATTTGTTAGTATTTGGATAAGGAACAGCTTGAGGGGGTGACCTATCTCTGGCCTACTGTATGAATTGTCAACGGGATGGTGTACAACAGCAACCTATAGCAGTTAGTGTTTGCACGAGCTACATGAATCTATGGCCTACAGTGTGATTCATCATTGGGAAGGTATACAACAGAAACATATAGATAGAAATTGGTAAGTGTTTTAGTGTTTGTATGAGCTACATGAATCTATGGCCTACTGTGCGATTCATCATTGGGAAGGTATACAACAGAAACATATAGATAGAAATTGGTAAGTGTTTTAGTGTTTGTATGAGCTAC
>WURV02185748.1:0-12826 GCA_011762755.2 Epimenia babai | reverse complement strand
GTAGTTTGAATGTGGTGACCCTGTAGTTTGAATGTGGTGACCCTGTAGTTTGAATGTGGTGACCCTGTAGTTTGAATGTGGTGACCCTGTAGTTTGAATACAGTAACATTAGCTGTCCAAGTGCGGTCACCCCCGAGTTTATATCTCACTACTACTTATATTGAATGTAGAAATAATGTAGTTTGATTCATTGACCATGAAAAAGGAGATTTCTCCTCAACACAAATCCTTCTTGCATTTTTATGCACCGCAGATCATATTACTATGACCTTGAAAGTGAGTAAATAACAACGCAGGATAGGCATAAACCTTTCACGTCTATTAGAACCAACACAATTTTTTCTTAAATGACGGAGATCTGGTTAACGATTGTATTTGCAGCATCTCGTTCCTACGATCACGCCAGGCCATTCGATGTAGACGTACTAAAGCAGCATACACACGATGCTACTTCTTCACAACCGACTTTTCTACTTATCCTAGCCTATTATCGCACGGGTTCGAGTATTCTCGGCGATCTTCTGAACCAAGACAACGATACCTTTTATAGCTACGAGCCTCTCTATGGCATCAACACCGACCGCTCACTCTTATCCGTCATGAGAAATGGCGTAGCTATCAGGTAAGCTACAGATATAACGGAGTGTGTCATGTGGGTGAAACGACAGTGCGCTGGCATTCGGAAATAGTGGCTTAATTGGAATGAGGTCAGTGCGCGCTATGACAATTTCCTTATAGTAATCAATGTATGTAGCAATGGGAGTGGGTTCACAAGTTTCTACTCCATTACAAACTCCCCAGAAAGCTAGTCTAAATAACCCGTAGTCCACACGATAAATGGGTTAGCGTCATTATTATAGCGGAAAAGCCATTGGTGAAAAGCGTTGAGTCTAAGCAGACAGTCAACCCTTATCCGTGCAGGCCACTGAGTCCAAATGCCAGCAGACAGCCTATATACGTCGCACACAACGCTATATCCATAATAGTTATGACTATTTGCATAAATTTACAATCTTTATAATATGTGTTAGTCGAGGGATGACTATTTTCCAAACTCATATATATAATTATGTTGTTTCACTGTATAAAACCAAGCGATGTGAAGAGTAATTTTCCGAATACCTCAAGGGCCATTATCGAAATAAACTTGAATTGAATTAATTCCGTTCAATTCACACCAATTAAGCTAAAGTCGAATTCGTTATAAAACCATTAATAGAGTCAGATTATGACAGGAATGGGAGTCATTTCCGCAGCTTTGTAAAGCATTTTTCTTTATATTCATCTGAAATCGAACAGTAGCCAAATCTAAGAGTAGATAGGGCAAGGTTTTACTGTTACTTTATTAAAGATAGTGGTCGGTCGCACTTACAATAGTGCCTATGACTGGGAGGGGCTTTGACCGCCGCATTTCCCCCACCCCTGATATCTGAGGCTAATCCAACCTCTCGTGTTACCCACATCGGCTAGCCTTCTTAACTGCAACGAATGGCCAACACAACGATTAATGTAGTAATCAGCCAATACCCTTCTAACTAGGAACCACAAATTGCCTCACTGACCGACGGACTGACAGAACGACCGACAGACTCACTAACTGCGTAAATAAAACCCAATACCCTTTTAACTTACTGACAGTTCTGATAAGACAACTGACACGAGCTGTCGTGTATCAACTAGAGATATTTACGTTTGTCGTATTTTATATTAACTACTCTAGACAAATTTAAGTATTTTAGCAGTGCGTCTGATCTCTTTTTTATTTCCAGAAACTACGACGCGAAAAAGCCAGAGATTGTCACTATGACGTCTGAAGCAATTTCGATACTGGAAGCCATATTTACATGTAATTTGCATCTTTTTCAAGATCAGTATCTCATGACTGCGTTTCCACGAAATTCTCGTTCGTTCAGTTACTTCAATAGATGTCTTGCGAATAAAACAACTCGTAGGAATACATCTGAATGTATACAAGACTACGTTAAGTATTGCCAATCGAAAAGATTGAGAGTTGTTAAGTCTATAAGGATTCGTATGTCCACGGTCGAATATTTTTTGAAAAAATACCAGAACTTCCGAGTCGTGCATCTAATACGTGATCCTCGCGGTTCACTGTGTTCTATGGAATGCGTTGTAGAGTCGTGGAAATGGCGAAAACATTGTCAACGAGTTGAGGAAGACATCACCACACGGCGACGATTAAACGCGATGTTCCCAAACCGAATGAGAGAAATTATCTTTGAAAAGTTTGCTTTGCACCCCATCAGAGTTTCAAGGGAGATATACAATTTTGTTGGTCGAGTACTCCCTCAAGACTCCGCGAGATGGGTTTTTGACAAAACTATGGCGGGAAAGGCAGACGACGGAGTTTCGGGGACGACAAGACCAGATTCTATAAAAGTGGCTTTTAACTGGACGTCGAGAATCAAAAATTACCAAATTACCTACGCTAATACCATGTGTTCTACCCTTTTACGACACGGAAAGTTTTTATCTGTAAATTCAACTAAAGAGCTCGCCAATTTCATTACTCCAAAAAGAACTTTCAACCAGTACGAGTACATATAGCAACTGTATTTATTATACTCCATAGTCGAGGGGAAATTGTGAAGTTTGTTAAGGGTAATTGTTAATTTTCTGTAATTTGTTTCGGTATGCAATTTGTAATTGTTTCGGTAATTGTAAATGAGATGTTAATTTTCTATAATTTAGGTAATTACATTATATTCTTAGACCATTAGGCTATTGTTTTATGTAAAGTGTGTTTGATAACTCTGCTAATAAGTACACTTTAAACAAATAAATTTCATTTCATTTCATAAATTCTTCCCCGTCACTTATATTTACAGACAGCATGAAGGTATTAAATTGATTTCTATTTATTATAAAATTATCATTGTTAAGGTAATAGACTCATTCTGCTGAAGAGAATTAACGCCTAATGCCTCTGCATTTATAGCCTAATATCAAAAAGTCAATTTTGCACCACAATTTTATAAATAATTAATATAAGAAGAGTGTTATCAGTAAACTTGGTACATCATTATTTCTTCAGCGTTTTTTGTCTAAAATTACTCGGTGAACATAATACCCAAGGGTCTGTGGTAGAGGAGTAACTAGAGTAGTGATCAGATAATTGGAGATGGTTCGCTCTCCTGTGCAGTCAGTAATCTTCCAGACCTTTTTTCTGGAAATGAGCGCTGTAACTCCGTCTGCCGGAGGGTGTCCGAGTACGCCCTGCGGTGTGTTTTTGAAGAGTTTCTTCTTTCTGGCGTTGCAGTCTCTCTGGCGCTTTCCTCTCCGCTATTTCGTTGTCATGTGTATGTTTATTCGCAATAGCTTCGACATGTATAGCGGAGAGCACGACACGTACATTATGTATGTTGTCTAGTGACGTTTACAACAAGTGGCGTGGCTGGACAAGAGTCAACCCTGCTGTTTACACCAGGGTGTTTCCCAACTACAATAAATACGGCTGAACTTTTCGTCGTGCAAACCACAGCTAAATAAGACTAGCTCCGGAGAAAGGTAATATACAGTCGTGAAACCTCTCAGTTATACGCTAATACACGCAACTCAACTTGTTTGTTTAGGATGGTCTAAATTCGGCAATAACTGACCGATAGTGCACAGAAATTCCACACACTACAAGGACAATGATCATAGATATAATTGAAAAAAGCAGTTCAAACACAACTTCTTCCCGATTGGAAGGACGGTTCGCTTTGGCCTCAAGATGCCATCGTCGATGCGATCACCCACCACCTAAGAGATTGGCGTAGGATTTCCGCGCGGTAAAGGTGATAGAGGTTTATATCTAGTGATCCGCGATATGGCTTGCTGTTTAATCTATTCTTCCAGCAAAATATACTCTGAAAAAACATGCTGAAACATGAGTTGAGTCCGTGTAAGAAATTCTATCTTCACTAATGGTTGCCAAAAAATTAACACTTGAGGTTTTTAATCAAGAACTTAATATTAGTCACCATTAGCAGTATTAATAACAGGAATCAAAAAATCCCACACATTTATAAATAGCTACGCTGTGGGTAAATGAGTTGTGATGATCAACGAACCAACCATCGGCTTATTCCCCCTGTTCGTGTAGACAAATCAAGGGCAGGAAATTGACTTGAAAATCCAGTAGATGACGTAATCCACAGACACTCAATTGTGACCAATAGCAAACCTTGTTTACGACTTTCGACTCTTCCGGAAACGAGTGGCTATATTTGAGGAAGCTTATGTACACCAATTTCGCTTGCAATTGCTGTTAATTGCACAAAGTTACACGTACGAATACACACTTGCTATTGTGTAGCTACTAGATAGGTAACTTAGTTGGCACGATACCAGCGCATCTGTTTGTTCGGGCATCACACGAAACCTCAAAATTTCTCTTAAGTATTTCAGCAGATTGCATTAATAAATCGCTTTAACATGAATGCAATATTGATATTGAAACTAAACAAGAATATGTTAGTAAACTTGAAAAAGTATATTATTTAATAATGTGCCAATCAAGTGGACTATATATAAAGAGTGATTGTTAATTATTCACAGGAACGGCGATATTGTAGCTACGCTATAGTTCCACAGTTGTCTGGCGACGTCCTCCGAGCACAATTTTTTGTTCAGCGGTCTTGGCGCGCACTCTTCGAAAAACTCCCCACTCAAGCGCTCTATTCCTGGCGCGACGGCGCAATACAGAACTGTTTGGCAGCCTTCGACGGGCGTCTTCGCCATTAAAAGCATAAGATTTATGAACGGTTTAATGAACCATCTTCCTGGCCCAGTTGAGAACATATAACGCGCTATGTTTGTCGCGACAATCCCGGGTGACACTGAAAATGCTGTGATCCCTTTAGCGCGCCAACGACGAGTGATTTCTTGCGCGAACAAGCAATTCATGAGTTTAGTATTGCAGTACCGTAACTGAAGTCCAACCGAGTGTAGGCCTATTAGCTCTCCGTTGTCGTTAAATACCACGCGTCCGTTAGTTGCGGCGGTCGATGACACCATCACTATTCGTTTTGCACGACTCTTCTCAATCATGTCTGCAAGAAGGTACGTCAGTAAGAATGGGCCCAAGTGGTTGATGCCGAAAGTCGTGTCGAAGCCGTCGACAGTAAAGGGATCCAGCGGGGAGCCAACACCGGCGTTGTTCACCAATATATCGACGCATTCTACCTCTGTCCGAATGCGTGCTGCGAACTGAGCGACGTTTTTTAGGGACGAGAGGTCGAGACGTCTCACAATGACATCAGCGCCATTGACCGACGCGCGAATGTCTTCCGCAGCGGCTTCACCTCGCTCGACACTCCGACATGCCAATATTACTGTGGCGCCCCGCTCAGCCAGCTCACGCGCTGTTTCTTTTCCAATACCGCAGTTTGCTCCAGTGACTATAGCTACTTGGTCCCTCAGATCGGGGTGATAATGACAGTACGTAGTTCGCTTATTTTTCCGTACGAAATACCACGCGATAAACAGAAGCACAGTTATAACTATAAATACAGCGAACAACATATTCATTTTCAACGATCCACGAACCAGTCTATCGTATCAACAGCGCTATATCTGTACAATCATGATAATTGAAAAGCCTGTGCTTAGAATAAAAACACGCGATTGGCTGAATTGCTCTCACAATATATATGTCAGCGCAGCAAGTTTTGGGAGAGTAGTAGCTATACCGCGTACGTTCATAGCGCACATTCGAATGTCGCGCTGTCGAACAATTGGTATCTACGCAACGGGGCCACTCTAGCGTTTAGTACGCGGGCTAAATACAATGTTGGCATAGCTCGCATAGTGGAGATCATAATTTGCCTACAAAATGTAAAAATTTATTTGCTGTCTAAAGCAAAACTAATCAGATGTCAAGCGATGCGTTCTATGTGAACAGGCAACTGACGATGGAAAACGCGGTATTTACAAGCTGAAACCCGTCAAGTATGAGTTCAAGTCCCTGTTTATTTTCATTTCTCGTTGCAAAGTTATGTCGAATTTCAGAAGCATCTGCGTGTATGTTTGTTGACTTTTTAATTTGAAACGAATTGAACAAAGATTATGTCAACAATATTTATGTTAACGCAAGAAACAAAATGACAAACTGTCAAAATGGTTTGTTTTTTGCATAGATATATTTTCCACTTCCAAAGGAGGCACGTGACTTGCCAACTGGATTAGGAGTTGATTTTTCAGCATCTGCATTAACGTTTCAAAATGTCTCGGTTACTATGATAGAGACGTACATTAGCATGACAAGATAATCGTTAAAATACTTGGCTCAACTAACATGTTGTGTTTATTTATCGAGATATTCATGACATGAAAATATCGAACGATTTACAATTTTGTCAAGCATGTGTAATGATGAACAATATACTCGTAAGAAGAGTTAATTTTGCCAAAATTTTCGCATCGACGTTTATGATTTCTTCAATAAATACTTAAGCAAGCCACGAACAAGCCTGCCATTCAAAGTTTGGGATATTTGTGATGAGTCGGTGTATGCTGTATTCGGTTGTGAACAGAAGATGTCTACCGGCAGAGTAATTCTTGCGATTAGTTACTGAAACATCAACGTATCATTTTACTGCGTCATTATGTGTTGTTTCATGTTCGTATAAGGTTCATATATAATACTCAACACATAAAACCTGTCATATTGATTATTTTTATCATTGTTAAAAGGTAAAGCATTTATATTCCGCAAGTACCAGAGAATAAAGGCTGTTAAATGCTGGGAGTTACGAATCTTATGGTAGATAGCAGTTCAGCGCAGATACAATACCTTCGACGTCCGCCTATTAGGCATCAAGAATGACCTCAGTCGTTTGCCTATTTTAGAGCCGGGTTTACTCCTGCAAATCACTTGATTGATCGGAGAAGAGTCCACCATTGGGCTGAAACCCTGGCCCTTTCGGTTATGAGTCCAGCGTTGCTACTACTAGACATCAGCTTCTCGATCGTTACTAGGTGTCCCAAAAAGTGAAATTTTCTGACAAGAGCCTAGATGCGTATTTTCTTTCTTGCACTATAAGGAACATCGTGTCGATCTACATGTGCATAATGCCTCCTGGAAAATTAATTTGTTATTCTATAACAATGTTCAGTACATTAATTATTAACACAATAACTGCATAAATATTGCATTGAAAATCGTTACCTAATGCATATCGTTAAATATTTATTGTCTGCCCAGAAGGTGTACTGATTCACGGTAATGTCTAAAACTTGTAATTTCACACACGTTGTTTGGCTTCACGCTTACTAAAAGCTTTTAGTCAAAATGACAAGAGAGTGAATTACCAGTGGGAATTTCTGAAGGCATAACACTACAACCGGCTTATCACAAAAGTGTCATGCGGTAAAAGATGGTGGAGAAAAGTCGCTTCCGATGTTCTTAAAAAGACGACACAATTCATGCTATATATTCTTTTAACAGTCTGGCATCTATGGTCTTAATAAACTTCGACACAATTCACATTTGAACTGATTCAGGGTTTCACTTCCGGTCTTGCATCGGCTACATAACATTAATCAAATTCAAACTGATTTGTCCCGAAATTTCTTGGAGAAATTCGCAACGTTTTCCCTGTTGAAATTCACTAAGTACAATTTATATAAGAATTATTTACATTAATTTTATATATTCATCAAATATCCTAACTTGACGCGCACGATGCATCATTGATTTAGAAAAAAAAATACGAAAAAATGGCGATGTTTTGGCCAGAATCTCGCATTTCCGCACGAATATCATCAAGAACCGGATATTACATACACTTAGTATCTCCGTACGCATGCGTGCTATCGTGCCGTTAGATTGACAGAGAATAGTGATCGAAACGAGACGGACATGAAGAGGATGAAATTGTGATTGAATAAGTAAATCACGCTGCTACGGATTTTTGATTGTGGATTATGAGACACTGTCCACCAGATAGACATATATTATTTACAAGTAAATTAGCGTTGGGAAAGTAAAAAATTAGGAGCTTTGTGGCTTCTGTAATAGAATCTCTTTGACACGTGACTTGTTGCATATCGTCATATGACAAGCTGAGCAAATGGTTTAGTTCGATTTTACTATTTAAATCACGGTTTTGTTTTTCTTTGAAATACTTTCCTAACATTTCCCCCCCCCCCGTTAACAATAACAAAGCGAATCGGTAAAACTGCCGCCTTGACCAGAATGGTACGCGTTTTAACGTGAAACTAAAAAGCCCTCGAAGAGCGCAGTCCTCATTCCGGAAGGTCATTTCTCTCGGAGTGACCACCCGGAAATTGTTGAATCCAGACGGTGGTACACGTCACCAGAAAAATCCAATTTGTTCTTTTGCCTATTTTAAAATATAAAAATATGCGTGTTGGTCCATAATTTTTTTTCGTAAACTTTTTAACCCACAAAAAACACACACATACAAACGCCGTCGGATATCACAGCTTCCTGGGAGGTTACTAAAATCCACCAACAAAAGTACATGGCGCTGAAAATAACTTTCACATTTATTTGATTTCAATTTAGAAACTAATCGAGAAATACTTCCCTTGTCGTGAAGGATTACGTAACTAATATCCGTTTTCATTAAAGAACTAATCGAAAATAGTAAACCTCCTACTGTCAGTAGACCGAAATTAGTCCAATAACCGTGGCGACGCATACGAATTGGGTATTCGCTGGAATAAATTTATCGGCGAGGCACATCTTTCAATCTGTTTCCATGGTAGCCGCGTTGTGGCAGGCGTCGCAGCTCAGAGGGACTGGCGTTTCGCTGCATTGTTTGAATCAATCAATCGGTACGACTGGCTGTGACGTGTTGCCACCTTTTAGAGCGATCTAATGGCGCTGTCGTGATCAACAGGTCGGACCGAGAATACCAGGTAAGGACGGCAGGTTATCTGTCAATATTCTCTATCATTAGTATAACTACGTACAGCCTGGGCGGAAAATAGGACCGCAGTTGTAGGTATCAAATGTTCGTTGCTACGTTGAGCAGACCCGACATATATGGATTTTTGAGATGTAGTAAACAGCAAGCAGGGTCCATTACCACTCACAAGCAATAATGAAGATTGATGCAGAGCGAGATTAGTGTCCAATCGTGTCTCATCGTTTTCTCGAGAGGTTCTGACGAATGAGGCAATGGCAATGGCATATTCTAATGTTTATATTTTGCTTATTATGGTATATGATATTTTATTCTGACAACTGTCTGACTATCATGGGGCATATGAAGGTAAAATACAACGCTTAAAGACCGCGAGTATCATCCAAATAAGGCTTTCAGGTGTGGTTTACAAGGAGCGTTTATAGCAGCTATACAGTGCAGATACAATCCCTTGGACAATTGAATATCACTTGTGAGAGATATCAAACATCTACCGATTGCAGCGAAGGGTTTCCTCCACCAGCTAATGGGATAAATGACTTGCTGAGGATCAACACAGACCGGGGTGTTTTATTTTAGAACCTGCGACCTTTCGTTTACGATTCGAGCGCGCTTACCACTCAACTATCTGCTTTCTCTCTAGTTTCTAGCACTTCCACTGACTTATTGCACTTGATAATAGGTAGCTGAAAGACAAGCGCTGGATCTCATATACTCATGAAAGTCGTATTAAATTATTTTTTCTGTTTTTGGGTGGGGTGGGTAGCGGTATGGTTGTCACGGCAATCCTTACCTATATTCCCTAAATAAAGGCGTTGACCATTATATAGAGAGCCGTTATTCAAACCACATTGTATGAACAGACGAGTTACGGCATCATTCAGGCCATTGATGCGAATTCAAACTAACAGTTACAACTGAGCGGAATCTGTGAGAAATCAACAGGGTTTGTTACTATGCCGAAAGAACTAGTAATACGTCGCGCGATTCCTCTGGGTGTGAAAGCTCCTAGTGAAAGAGACGCCATAGATCTCTCAGAGGCCAGGCACGCTAGCGTATCAGCCCCGATATGGAGTGAAATAGTGAAAATATACGATATGAGCTTTTACACTTGTATGTTACGGCGGCCTGACAGCTTTCAAGTATTATTTTAGACTGTGGAAATTGTATAATTATGCTAAGCAAAATAATAAGGTAATTAGCATCTGAAAGCCCAATAAACCTATCGAACATTACCAATTTGTGTCTGCTGGAACATTATCAGTAAAACGCCAAAGATAATGCTATACACCGTCATCTATGCGTTACCAACTAATACCGACCATTTTAGACGGATTACGGTTATACTTTTAATTTTCTGTCATTCACCAAGCGAAACAATTTTGGCATTTACGGTCCCCGTATAAAGTACGAATTCACATATTGGCGACGTAGCTGAGAGAACCTACGAGGCACAGCGCCCATTAACCAGAGTGGCAACTAACTGCTAGACGCTAAAAACTTTACCGACGTCTAAATAAACGATTTTTCTGACTCCACTCACTCAAGTCATTCCGAATGTCTACATTTTGCCAATCCGACTATACTTACGCCACTCACTACGACAAATTTGTCACCGATGCTTTTCGTGTACAGTGACTTATGGCGGCGACTGCGACACGAGCGACTATTTGTGGGTGACCCAACTCGAGTACTCGACCCATTACAACGTGTGAGCTCCTCGTATATAACTCAATAACTCCCAAGCGAGCTAGTGTCTGTTATCCCATCATCTTTCTATTAACTATGAAGCCTCTAGACCATCCCTGTTACGTTACACCCACCATTCAGTAACGCCGTGTTAATCGACGAGTGCATTATGTATTTAACCCGGATGTCTGGAGTTTATCATTCCCAATTATATAACGGTGTCCCATACATTATTAGTACACATTGCATTTCGTTGCTTGATATAGAATATATGCGATCACGAATACATTTACATTTGTATTGATGCTTTGCTAAACAGGTTTATTATTTGCCTTGACAATAACATTAAGTTACGACATTATATTATGATTTATTTCGTCAATTATTATTATATCCCATGATGTTTGTCGAATTTTAGTAGTATATTTCATTGCTTAATATGTCTTGGACTCTTGGTAATATCGTATCCCGCTATGTCACCGTTGCATATTCTTCGTCACTTTGGTGACATTGGGACCGTCGGAAGTCGTGGACGTCGTTAAATTGAGACTGTCGCTACGTGTAAGTCGTTGTTAAATCGGCGAACGTGGGAAAATGTACGTCCTTATTCGAAATGTGAATAATATTCACATATTATGAGCGACGGAGAACGCTTTGATCCTAGAGTCCGTCGAGATCAGTGAAAATAAGGCTTCTGAAAATCATGTGACGTTTTAATCTAATCTTTTCTGATTTTCAATGTAATAAATCTCGACACTCGACCAGAGCCCAATGTGAAATAAACTACTCAAAACTTCTTAAGGATCGCCTATTTAATGTAAGATAATGCGCTAAAAATATATGTATAATTCATTATGAATACAAATGTAATTGATTTGCTGGAGAGCTTGGGTCATGTTGACGAGTGAAGAGTTTCACATGTTGAACACTCAAGGCTATAGTAAGCCAAACCCATACACGAGTACCAACATTTCATTGGACTGTTCACACTAAATTCTAAGATTAGAAGAAGTACTTTAGTGGCTGTTAGGTGTACCTCTATCTACCGGAATGCCCCCAAGACAGAAACGTCGCCATTTGACTTCAGAAGATCCGAATAGAGGGATAGGCATGTCCCAGCGACATGTGGCTCAGGAGTTGGGTGTGTCACAAAGTGTCATCGTCCCTTCTTGGAATCACTATCAGGCTACTGGTACAGCCAACAGACCACATGGTACAGGACCCCACAGAGTTACAACCGTACAAAGTAGGGATACATCACCCTCTCCGCTGTAAGACACCGCACGTCCACAGCTACCACCTTGCGGAGAAACCTGAGAGATGTATCAGGAGTTCGTGTATCCACCCAAACCATCAGGAATAGGCCCCGTGAATCTGGATTGAGGGCTTCGCTGACCAGCTATACGCATCGCCCTCACTCCACAGCACAGACAACATCGATATGACTGGGGTCGAGAACATGTCACCTGTACCCAAGCCCAGCGGAGTACTGTACTCTTCACAGATGTGTCCAGGTTCTGTCTAGACTTAACCTGATGGTCGTGTTCGGGTGTGGAGAAAGCCGAATGAGCGATATTCCGATGCTACAGTTGTTGAACATTCCCGATATGGCGGCGGCCATGCCATGGTCTGGGGTGGCATCACTACTACACGTCGTACATACCTCCGTGCGATTGAAAACGGCACGCAATTGCCGCGATGAAATCCTCGACGTGTTTGTGAGGCCACTGGCTGTTGACATTGGTCCAGACTTTGTTCTGATGGATGATAATGCCCGTCTTCATCGTGCCATCATCGTGAATGAGTACCATAGGGATAAAGGTATCAACAGAATAGACTGACCAGCTCGCTCACCTGATCTCAATCCCATTGAACATGCATGGGACATGTTGCAGGCTGCCATCTCTGCCCGCAATGATGAACCTGGCACCCTGCAACAGCTCAGAGATGCGCTGTTGGACTCGTGGACCAATATGCCACAACAGACCTACGTCACCTAGTCGGAAGCATGCACTGACGATGTCATGCAGTAATTGACAGCAGAGAAAGCCATACACGCTACTAATCCATGTTTTGTAAAAGAAAAACACATTGCTTTGTTTTTCGGAATATTTTTAAATGCTTTACTTTTCTGCCACATTTTGTGGAAAAACAACATGCCGGCTTTATTTATTATACACATACTGATGAAAGAGTTAGTACAATACCTTTATTACAGGAAATTATTACAAATTAAG